>CABEEJ010005231.1:0-14072 GCA_901482245.1 Timema douglasi
ACGAATAATTTATACTTCAAGTAACATTGCCGCATTTAAGTACGGCATCTTAATTAGCAACAAATCAAAACAATTTATCTCCAAACTAAGTACACACTATTTTTTAAAAAATATATTCGGCTCGGTTGTGGAATTTACCTCTCCTTGCTTGCAAAAGAGAAAATGTAACTATTTTCCCTCTGATTTATGCAGCCTATTAATCAAATACACCTCCCTACCCCTCTTAATGACTCTCCTTCACACCAGAAAAGGGAGCTTTGTTTTGGAAGCTTACGTTTTATACACGAGTCAAAGGGAGTCCTCCTCCCCCGACCCTTCTCCCTCATCAAGAAAACAAAACCCTCGTTAAATTAAAGTTCATTTTCACATTTCTAAAGCGTAGGAATATGAGCTTTATGATCATCTCTGTATCTTCCTGTTTTTCAAAAACCTCCCATCTCCCTCCAACAGTTTCATTAAGAGCTACGTCTGGTAAGAATGATAGGATCAGAAAGTTGAGCATATTTTGTGAATGCATGGAATTGGTTGAGTTTGTCATAAATGAAGGTCTTGTTAAGACGTGCCTAGAACCATTTCGCTCTGCCAGCCACGATAAAAAAAAAGGCGCACAAATAGACCCAAGGTTCGCATTTTTTGAAAGTACCTTTTGATTGAGGTTCGCCCTACCACTTTATCGAAGGGACTACTATTCGAATATCTCCCTCTTTGTACCTAATTGTGTATAGCCTCCTATGTATGTACTATACACACGTGAAATATTGTTAAGTTCGTTCTATATTTAAATTTAAAGTTTGTTATTAATCATTGCGTTTATTATTATCATTATGTTAAATTATTAGATTATATATAAGTTTATTATTATTAGATTAGAGTCTATAAAGATAATTTAATTTTATTTGTATAAAAAATGTAATTGTTATTAATTAAAATTATATGTAGGCCTATTGTATTTAAATATATATGATAATAATTATTATTGGTCCTGTTTTTTAAACATAAAAGTAAGGTTTTATTTTTGCCTGGAAATGTTTTATATAGAGGTTCCACTTTTTTTAGTAAATAATAATATTATAAATAGCCTATGTGCCTATTAATGGTTATGAATATATATATTTAAATTAGTTTCTAAGTTTATTTGACTTATTTCTAGCGTATAAATGAACGGAAAATAGGGACCTTTTGTTCCACGTTATTTACATAGATACACATATATCGATAAAGGACTGTTAAGAATACAATACAATTTGTATGATTATTGATAGTTGTTAAAATAAACAATAATATTTCGCTTCAAATCTTCAGCCAACAGGAACAATATACACCTAATTACACAACACTGACGTCGCGGCCATAAAGTGCTGTTGACCAACCAGCAAAGAAGGAGGGGCTAAGCAAGCGCTGTCTAGCATTAAAAGTATGAGCAGGTTCAAATGACGTCACGTCCATAAAGTGCTATTGACCAACCAGCAAAGAAGGAGGGGTTAATCAAGCGCTGTCTAGTAGCAACAAGCCTGTATAACTGACGTCACGGCCATAAAGTGCTGTTGACCAACCAGCAAAGAAGGAGGGGTTAAGCAAGCGCTGTCTAGTAGTAACAAGCCTGTATAACTGACGTCACGGCCATAAAGTGCTGTTGACCAACCAGCAAAGAAGGAGGGGCTAAGCAAGCGCTGTCTAGCAGTAAAAGTATGAGCAGGTTCAAATGACGTCACGTTCATAAAGTGCTATTGACCAACCAGCAAAGAAGGAGGGGTTGAGCAAGCGTTGTCTAGTAGTAACAAGCCTGTATAACTGACGTCACGGCAATAAAGTGCTGTTGACCAACCAGCAAAGAAGGAGGGGTTAAGCAAGCGCTGTCTAGTAGTAACAAGCATGTATAACTGACGTCACGGCCATAAAGTGCTGTTGACCAACCAGCAAAGAAGGAGGGGCTAATCAAGCGCTGTCTAGTAGTAACAAGTCTTTATAACTGACGTCACGGCCATAAAGTGCTATTGACCAACCAGCAAAGAAGGAGGGGTTAAGCAAGCGCTGTCTAGTAGTAACAAGCCTGTATAATTGACGTCACGGCCATAAAGTGCTATTGACCAATCAGCAAAGAAGGGGGGTTTAAGCAATCGCTTTCTAGTAGTAACAAACCTGTATAACTGACGTCACAGCCATAAAGTGCTGTTGACCAACCAGCAAAGAAGGAGGGGTTAAGCAAGCGCTGTCTAGTAGCAACAAGCCTGTATAACTGACGTCATGGTCACAGGTAAATGCGCGCTCTATGAGTAACACGTATATTCTCTAACCAAACAAGAGTTCGGGTGTCCGACCTCAAACACGCAACCATTCCGGGAAAATACCTTCGGGTCATGGGATATCGGAATGCCTTGCATCGGTTCACCGACAGTGACGCATGCTACTAAATCGATACGCACCTCTCGGTGCTCAGTTAGTAATTATCTATGGGACGATTAATGGTAAGATTACTTTATATATGTAATGGATCTGAAACATTAGCTTTCCTGCCCAACATGAAACAACGATTTTACACCATTTTGTTTTTGTAAAGCTTCTGATGAGTCTAGTGTTGATACCATAATGAATGGAAATTATGTCAGACTGACATTATATTTATCATAATGACATATATTTTTTAATGTTTAAAAATCAACAAATAAAATTTATATATATATAAATATAATTTTAATTAAAGTATTTAATATGTATTATTACTAGAGTCGCTATTATCCGGCTCTTCGTATTATCCGGATCGGTTCTAGTTGCTAACAAGTGCATTTTAAAATAAACAAACAGGTACATATTCACTATACAAATTTACTGAATATAGTGTAGATCATTTGACGCTCTGTTTTCAACTTTTTGTTCTTGCTTTGGAGCAGATGTTCCATTTTCAAAATAAAGTACTTTACAGTAAAGATTTTAAAAATTTATTTCTTGTTTAATTTTTACTGTCCCCCTACAGTTACTGTACTCCTATTTTAAATTGCAATCAGAAAATTGGCAAATTCTATTAAAACAAAGTTAAACGTTCTATGATAAAAAAATAAAAAAAATAGTCAAACCCATAAGGAAAATTATATACAGTAGCCCCATGGCTTCTTTGGTGCTGACTGACAGCTTATAGCTGACAACTGACAGCTTTGAAAAGTTACCAGACCAAATTACGTATCTCTACGCCGAACCATATGATCTGTAAAAGTATGTGTTTAGCAGCTGTCACTTCTGACGGTCAAAATTTGGATATATACCTAAATGTTGACTGTCAGAAGTCAGCTGTGAGCTGTCAGTCAGCACCAAAGAAGCCATGGGGCCACTGTACACTAGGATTCCGTATTATCCGGCCTTTCCGTCCCTCGGCCCGGAATGCCACCACTTTAAGCTGGATGATCGCGACTCTAGTGTGTGTGTGTATATATATATACATACATACATACATATACAAGCTAAACATGGGATGAATACACTTTTATTTCAATCCAAACCACTTCGGTGGTCGAATGGTCTAAGAAGGCGTCACTCCCGCAATAGGCTGGACTATCGATGAAAGGGAGATTGGGGTTAGAATCCCGGTCGGGTGAGGGTTTTTTTCCTAAATACTATCCCCCACTATTTCCCCTCGAAAATGCGGGTACACTTCCTCTAAATTAAGCCATCCTCATCCCTAACAAATTAAGGTAATTAATTAGTACATATGCGTACAGGTCGAACGTGTAGTAAGACGTGGTAATAAAAAAAATAACGTGTACAGGAGGTAGAAAGGTTGTTGTCTTAAATAAATACAACCACATTCGCCTGGAGAGAGAATGAGAAACTATAATTATAGAGGGAATGAATGGGGAGTATAAACCTCTCCACCAGTCAGTGAGGGAAAGTTTGGGGTTCTTTGGCCTAGCATGCTAATACGGTTTGGATGTTTCTAGAACAGTGTGTACAAGAACATTTTGGTGGAGGGGAACACTTCTGAATCCTACAATTTGGCTACCAAAGCAGCGCACGAGGTTGTTTTTTCAGGCGAGTGTTAGAAGTGAGAGTAAAAATATATAAAAGCGATAATAAAAAGCACACAAAAACAAGGTCATTAGGAGGGAAATGTTCACAAAATGTGTAGTTTGTACAAATTAAATTCAAATCTCTGCGAGTCGAGAGTGGTTACCCCCTCCCTCCCTTCTCCAATTTCCCCCCTTCCCCCCCCCGAAATCACTAATAAAACCCTACTTACCAACCGTTTTATCCCCCCTCCCTCTGTAAAAACAACCCCCACCTTCTTTTATCTTGATTTTCAACTTGAACCTTTCATACAAGTCTTTTACATTTATTTTTTTAAAGAATTTAAATTGTTGGATATTATTTTGAAAGTTATACTTTGCATGGTTACTGTTTAGTCTCTTATTGAACAAGTGGGCATGCGGGCAAGGGCCTCAGTCTCTTATTATTTGGTCTTAGTGGTAGGTGAAAGTCAGGGTTTGAATCTCGGCCGTGGGTGTGCTGAGTATATTTGTCCTCCACTAATCTTTTCCCATTTTCCTCCACACAATTGTGAGCACGCTTTTCTTTAAAATATCACTCTACTCATCCTTAACCCATTAGTGTTGACATCGGTAGTCTTGGTGTAAAGTGCTCACCTCCCAAGACCCGATGTTCGTGGGTTCAAATCCAGTTGGGGTCGATGGAATGTTCTTAAGCGATACCAATAACTATCACAACTCTCTTCGGAGAGAAAGTAAAGCCGTCGGTCCTATGTCGATTGTGGGATGTAAAATAATTCTGAAAGGTATGTGAAAATACCCGACAAAATTGGTTGCCTCTTTCGCACTCGCTCATAGACATTTAAATGTGGAAGGCAACGGGGAACAGCCATACTTGATTAACTTCCATAGTATATGGGCTATATACCAGATGGTGCGGGTGACAGTAACCAGCCGAAGGGCAGAGCATATGCCCAGCTACTGGTTGTTATATCGATAAGAAGAAGTCCTCGATATTTACTACTCAAATAACAGGATGAACCCGTTTGTTTATCAACTATCTTGGTTATCATCACCCGGAATCAAACCAGGGCCCTCTAGACTTGTGATTGCGATCATTCTAAGAACATAGCCACTGCGCTGTTAGCGAAGAACAAGATGCACACGTCATCACTCCCCCCCCCCTTCCCCCGCCCCCAGAACACCATCAAATATTATTATTATTATTATTTAGCACTACGTCTTACTACCTGTTCGGGTACTATTTACGCTAATGGATTTAGGAATTAGGAAGGTTGAATTAGAGGAAGTGAATCCACATTTGCGTGGAGGGAGAGTGGAAAACCATTTAGGAAAAACCACCCCCAGCTCACCCGACCGAGATTCGAACCTCGATCTCCCCGTCCCCAGCAGTTGACTCAACACGACAAGCGCGTTAGTCAACTACGCCACCGAAGTGGGTATCATCAAATAACAGTGAGTTGTTTATTCCAGAAATTTAAAAAAATCCACGTTTGTAGCAACGCATAAATGATTAAGGTCGCTGCCTACCTGTGACGTCACGGCAAGTCAAGATAGAATTTATCATGATTATGATAATGATTTTTCATTTTATTTGGTGTTTTTTAAAGATATAACAAAGAAAAAAAAGTTTTTTAAATACGGTAATTATAAAATTGGTCTTACAATACCACACCTTTATTTTTTTTATCTCGAATTAGTTTTTTTGTTGTCGTAAATATGCTTTTATAAATGTTCTGCAACTTAGGATGCTAGTCTTAGTCACGAAAATGGCCAGTAGGAATCTTCCTGCCAGTAAGTAGATTAAATAATCGCGTGGAAACAACTGTATATCCAGAATAGGAAACAAAGACAAGGTGATTTTGAAATGCAAGTCACTGTGGTCCGGGCTCAAATTTTAGACTTAGTGTTTATACTCATTATTGGAAGAGGGGAAGGGCTATCAGCTGATAAACGAGAAGTGAATAACTCGTTTTCTTCCCTTTCTTTGTATTTCATACATTGGTGTTCCTACAGTAGCCCCATGGCTTCTTTGGGGCTGACTGACAGCTGACGGCTTTGAAAAATGACCAGACCAAATAATGTATCCCTACACCGAACCATATGATCTGAAAAAACCTGTGTTTAGCAATTGTCACTTCTGTCAGACAAAATTTAGGTATATACCTAAATGTTGACTGTCAGAAGACAGCTGTGAGCTGTGAGTCAGCACCAAAGAAGCCACGGGGCTACTGTAAGTTTGTTAATGCGTATAGTGCTTGGGTTGCGTCAAGATAAGATGCAACCCTCTTCGCATAATAGCTTTGAAATCGCCCATTACTATAGGGCCCCCGTATCCGTTGATTCAGTATCCGTGGTTTCAGTTATCCGTTGCCCAATATCATTTATTTTTAATTAAATAACTAAATTGTTTATAAGTCCCAATGACTACACCATCACCCCACTTCATCTCCTTATCTTGGGCATTGTGCTATCACATCATCATCATCATCATCATCCTGTGATCGCTGCAACAACAAAATGGAGAATAAACTAGTAAGTACAATGTAATACAGTACACGCTATTATTATGTACTTTATTTAATGTTGGTAATGTATTACTGTGGATAATTTATCAATTAAACTTTACCGTATTTTTATATATATATATTAAATTACATGAATATCATGTTACATAGTAGTTCGGTACTATCCGTCGGTTTACGTAACCGCGGTAGCTCTAGGAACGTATTACTCGCGGGTATGGGGGGCCCTAATGTAGGCAACATCGTTAAGATAAGATTTTATATGACTTATATAATAAATTCCGACATTATACTAATCGTGTCGATCAGTTGGTACGAAATATTTTTTATTTTCTACTTTAACATGAAAATACGTTTGTTCTGCTATCGCCTGTGTTGTATATAGGCCCGGACGCACGTGATGGGATGGTTCATGAAATAGTCTCCACTATATCCACCTAGAACAACCCCCTCCTACACACCTCTCCCATGAATACCAGAGTTCCTCTTATGCCAATGCCACGTGTTTACCGACGCTGGTCACGTGGCATCACAGTCGTCGTCACGCCAATTGTATCATATGATTGGGTTAGGGGGAGGGGGGGGGAGGAGGATATTCACCCGATGTAGCGTCGTCACACTATGATATTACCGGTCGTCAAATCGTATTTCATCCAATTCGGTGTTTGAATGATCTAAGGCGTCTATTTCACAATACCAACGATGACGGAGAGATCGGGGATAGAATCCCGGTTGGGTTGTACTTTTAGAATTTTTTCTTCCCTTAAAATATTTTCCACTCTCTTTCTCTCTCCACGCATATGCTGGTACATTTACTCATAATTCTACACTCCTCCTTCCTATCCATTAAGTATACATAATTTACGGGTAGCCTGAACGGGTAGTAAGATGCGGTGCATGCAAATAATAAAATATGTAAACAAACTTTTATGTCGATCAGACAAGGCCGTATTTAAATAGTGAGTGCCTACATATGGAACCGAACCACAGTCCCCTAAAAAAAAAAAAAGTTGTTGACCCCTCAAACCATTTAGCAATGGGATGGGCAGTAATGGTTATACTTTACTGGAGGGGAGGGGGGGGGAGAGCGGGTGGTTCAGAAAGCTTTTAGTTTGTATCACAGGACAAAAATAAACATTAATTAAATCGAAAGTCTTAAACAAACTATCAGAGTGGCCTTTCAATAAATCAAAGGTGACCTTTTAGCCTTTTGACCTTCCTCATTGTGGACTTTCCTACCTATGCGTATGCAGTAGTGTCGTTGGGGGTTGACAGAGCGAGTATGTGGAGGGACGCTACCCATCTACTTTTAAATTTATCGTATAGATAAAGATTGAGCACGGACAATTTTCGACATCGAGATTATGATAGATGTGTTATGTGCCCCTGAACTTAAAAGAGTGTGTATTACAATAACTCTGTATGTACATACAGTACCTGTAGTTACATACGAGACCGTTCCATGGAGGCAGAGGTCTGGGTGCATTAGCGGTCTGTGTTCACTGACCAAAGGAATTAGCCTGGCGTAAGACAGAACACCTAATAATAATAAATATCGGTCATACCTCGAGAATAAATTGTGATTTTAGTTCTTTCGAAGGGTGACCTGGTGGTCTAGGGGGTAAGGTGTCAGACTTCTGTGCTGGCGGCCGGGGTTCAATCCACATTAAACTGTAGGTCCTTCCTTTCATCTCACAATCACCCTACCATTACACATTAGCGTAAGTGCGTACAACCCGAACGGGTAGTAAGACGCGGTGCTAATAATAATAATAATAATAATAATAATAACTCATCACTTAAACATGTTTTTCATTCAAATCTCTTCTAGCACAATCCAGTGTTTGTGGTTTTTGGCTCTTATTTTGATGTAGAGCNAAAATTAATATCTGAAGAGAGTTTTAATCGATGGGTAGCACTGTTTAGTTGTTTATTGGAGGAATATTAATTTATGGGTAGTTCACTGGTGATTTTTTTTTCTTTTGAAATTTGAAATTTTTCTAAAAATTTCTATTGATTTTGTTAAAGTTAGTGTGTTTTATCTGATTTATAAAATTAAAATTCAACCGTAGATTTTTGAAAAAAAATAATTCACAAACTAATAGAGACTATATGAAAAAGTATGTACAATTATTATGCCTAAAGGCCGATTCACACAACACTAAGCTAAGCTAAGCTAAAATTTGCTCTGCTAACTCTTTAGAAAAATAGCGGACCATATATTTAAATGTGTTGGCTCATACAGAAAGCTAAGCTAAGCTATGCCTTGCCACGCCACGCTATGTTTTTTCTGATTTCTGGCTGGTAACTTTTAAATCTCCCATCTTGAGCCATCTTACGTTGCGCATGCGCATAACGCAACTTGGGCTCCGTGTTGAACAGACGCAGTGCTGGTTTGGTGACAATAACTTAAAAAAATGTTAAAGTTTTATATTCAGTTTGTCTCACGTGTATTTAATTAATATTTTATCTTAATAAATGTGTTTGTATTAAAATGAAAGCGTTGATTGAACAAGTCAAACCTCCACCTCCTAAATTTTCTTCATCTTTCAAAACAGCTGCTAACAGCAGCATCTTTTCTTCTTCAGTCCTATCATCTGAACTCAAACAAGACATTTGAAGAACGCCATCATATCTAAACTTCGCTGGAGCAGACCAGAAAGAAACAGCACTGAATTCTGGAGTGAACGGAAGGACCATTGCTTAGCTTAGCTTAGCATTCTGTGTGTATTGGCCTTTACTCTCTATTTTCTATAGTTCGTCTCCCCCCTGCTGCCCCCCACACATTTTGTTACCGTTAAAAATTAAGAGGGGGTCCTGTACCCAAATATTATTTTATTATAAGACTTAACCTATCTTGATTCTTATATAAAATATTTACAATATTTTTATTTTTGAACCGTCATATGCTTCTGCTGGCCATTCATTGTACACCTTAACCTTTTCATTGGCGTATTTCTTTGATATACAGGGTGGGCAGGGGGGAGTGAGCGGTGTTATGGTTAGTGCCATTTTGAGTTTGGGGTCCCTATTTTATCATGAAATCCACCTTTAAATAGCCAATATTAAAACATGTTTTTGGGGAATTTAGGGGTTTATTCAGGTGCCAGGGGAGCCTCATGCCCTCCCTCCCAAACCATTACCATATTATTACAAGAGTTTCCCCCTCTCCCGCCACTAATCTATCAAAGACTACATCACATTGTACTCTTTTTTTTTAACCAAACGCTTTCATAATTATGTTACTTTTGGACTAGTATTCGAATTTCTGTGATTAGTATTAGGTAGGAAGCCTTAAGTTAGGTTATTTTGATAATATGTTGCTGATTAAATCTTATATTTATAAAGTACTGTAAATATTAAATACTGCCATAAATTTAAAAATATCCATACTTACGTAATTCTCAACCAACAATGTTCCTTTTTGTCTTTTTATTACTTCATGTTTATTTTACCTCTTCCTTTAATCATGATAATGCCTGGTATGCCCCTTAAAATATACCCTCTTCATCCTGTTTCCTTGGATTATCTACTGAAACTCACTGACAGCTAGTATTGACACTAAATAACTGTATAAATGGCGTTTTCCCCTTCCTACTCTATAAAACAACAACACGACAGGAAGCTCAGTAACTGGCAGTTACCAAAACCTCACGTGATCATCTGCAGCGGTTCCTTTTGATAGATAGTATCAGCACCTATATAATAACAAACAACAAAAAATTACCCATTTCCATGGTCGCATGGTCTAAGGCGTAACTCTCACAATATACTAGACTACTGATGAAGGAGAGATCGAGGTTTGATTCCCACTTGAGTGCACCAAGGGTGTTTCTTCCTAAATTATTCCCCCCCTCCACGAAAATGGGGCTACATTTCTTTTAGATTAAACCTTACTCATTCCTAATATACCAGCGTAATTAGTATATATATACGCATACAGCTTGAGTGATTGGGTAGTAAGACGCGGTGGTTAAAAAAATAACAGGAAAAGGACAGTTTTTTTTATAACTGCGTCTTACTACCCAATCACTCAGACTGTACGCATTTATGATAACTAGTCTAATAGAGTAGGGGTGAGGAGGGTTAAATTTAGAGGAAGTGTACCCATATTTGCCTGGAGGGAACGTGAAAACCCGCTTTGGGAAAACCACCATCGGTACGCCCGACCGGGATACGAACCTAGATCTCCCCGTCATCGGCAGTCTAGTCTAAACACCATAGTGACTCCTTAGACTAAAGGACAGAAGTTTGTATTTTTCTTAAAGGCCCTTCATATGGAAATTGGGCTGCACCTCCCGTGCCTTTGGACACGCGGATACAGGAGTGAGTTTAGTGTGGCTTACAGGTGACGTGGAGGTGGTGGTTCGATTACCGGTCACGTTGTAACCAGTCATCTCAGCCATCCGCTGTATGATGAAGGCCTCATCTTCTTACGCTGTCTCGTCCACGGCAGTCAGTATCGGTAGAGCATTATCTCGGGGTTAATTAATTAATGGTGGGGGTAGAGGTACACAGCTCAAAAAAATAGGACTATTATTTAGCGTCGCATTTCAATTTGAAGTTTATTTTAAAGAAACAAATTACATGATATCATCACAGATGCTTAATTTAGAAGAATATATTATTTAGCCACCTAGTCTCCCTCTACTTTCCCCCATCTCGATGCTGTCTCTACACGTTAGGACAAGTTCACAAATAGTACGTGATCCTAACTCTTTACGGGCTTAACGGCTAGTGGTACTCTCTACTCTTCGCGTACTAAACAGCTAATGGTCCGCGTCTGACGCTTTCCTCACAGATAAGGTAAAACACAGACGCTAAACCAAATGCACTGATTGGCCAGTAGTCCGCGCCAAAACCTCCCTCTCCTGTGAAAAACTGCACGTGCAAGAGCAGGTGCGTCTCCCAGCTTCCGGGTAAAGCTATTTATACATTGCACGAGGCATAAAATGAATAGTAAAAGTAATAAATTTGGATGACTCGAATATTCTAACAAAGACTTTAAATAATGAAAAACTATTAAATTATAAGTTTAAAGGCCTGAAAATGAAGTTAATTAATTGAAATTTGAAACATATATTGCTTACAACTTTGGTTATGATTTACATAACTTATAATTACCATAAAACCCCACACTTTCTTATAATTAACCATTTGATAGTAATAAAGATAATTAAATTAGGCCTAGATGAATGGAAAAGAACAAGGTATTTATCAGTTTAGTACTCTCAGTAGCTTGAGTGTATTAATATATAAACTAAAGGAAAAACTAATATAATTTTATAAATGAAAGTTGAAAACTAAGGGCCTAAAACCCTGACCACTTTACAACGTACACCGTGGATGATTGTTTCTAAACAGTTTCCCCGCCATCAACAGTAAGTACTGTACATTCCCGTCGACCCTGTAAACCCCGAATTATGAATAAAACGATCGGATCTCGCTAAATAAAAAGTTGTATTTCGATCACAAAAGTGGATAAATAATTATTTTTTTTGTATGTGTTAAGAATGGTAAAAGAAAAATCAAACATAAATCGTATAGTGCTATGGATAGAAAATTTCTCATTCTCAAATTTTAAATATTTTAAATATTTGCCTTTAGTCACCATATCACTGACATATCATCTAGACATATTTTTTACTTTTTTTTTCCATTGGTCTTTGGCTTGGTGGAATATCTTATTTTTAATGGGAACTTTGATTGGTTACAGGAATATTAAGAAAAAATATTAATAGTTCCGCTGGTACTTTTTTCTGGCAATTTCAATTGGAGGGAGGGGTGGGGAGGCAGAGGACAATTACGTCTGCTACTTTATAAAAACATATTAACTTTTTATACTATTTATTTTCACTAAACTACTCCTAGTTGACCAATATTCGCCAAGTAGTAAATTTATCAAAATAATTCTCTTTCGAATTTTTTAGCCTGTGTGAAATACATTTAAAAATGCTATAAAAAATTAAAAATATTTTTATATTTATTTTAATGCTCTAGAATAAGCTCGTAAAACTCGTCTCGTGATATTTCAGAGTCGTTATCTATATGTTATCAATGTATTTACTGGGCGGATGGTAATACGTGGTTTCCAGAAAAACCAAGCAAGTGAAGACTACAGTCTATCCAGGGTGGGAGTGTAGGTAGATAACTGACACCAAGCAAGTAGAGACTACAGTCTATCCAGGGTGGGCGTGTAGATAACTGACATCAAGCAAAAACTAACAGATCTACTCTCGTGTATCCAGCCGCCAAACCAGATGACCTGCAATACCATATTTGGAGTTGTCACTTTTGGTAGTCAAAACTTTCACAAAGAATAATATGTTTTAAATCATTTAATTTTCATTTAACCTTTTTTCATAATTGAAACACTAACTTTTGAAAATAGCCATTTGTATGCGTTGTGTGGGTGTGTATGAAAGTAGCGTTTTTGGTCCAATTAATAACGCTAGTTTTACAAACGAGAGATTATAAAAGGCTGCATTCTCCATATAAATTAAAATAACAAACCAGATGAAATTAAGACGGTTGATGACATCAACCAAATCGTATCCATCTGTGTTCACTTGAATGTATTTTCAAAATAAAAACTTTTTATTTTGAAACTAAGATTGTTTATGGTTCTTTCTCTGAATTGTATAAAAATAAAACATTGATTTATTTTATAAACTATGGTAGCCAGTTATAAGGAGTTAAAAGTGTGAATGTATTAGGTTTTAATGTATTATTCTATGTGCTATAATATCTCTTGTTGCCACAACTGCGAAACAAAAAAACAAAATGGTTTTATTGATAAGGTACATTTTGTAGTTTCCCCTGACTACTGATCTAGAAGTGCCAGGTTCAATTTCCGGTGGCACCAAGCTTTTTTTTTTTTTACCGAAAAGGGGACTGTTCCTAAGGTCACCATGGTCTGGTTTGTTAGGTTTAAGTTAGGTTTAAGATTTCCCCTGGCTCCCCACCGTAATAATCACTATCATGACGTCATCTCATTGTGGGCAAGACGTGTCACCTCCAAGGTATACTCCATTCACGGTAGGAATTACTCTCTGAAAGGTATTTTTTCCTACCAATATCCTACTATATCATAGCTTTCTGGTGGGGAAAAAGGCCTTTCAGAAAACAATTCCTACGGTGAACAGACTTTATACTCTGGGCAACGTTTTGTTATCACAGAGCAGATAAAAGTGACCCAACTTGATACCGCATCTCTCACCTTCATATATGGCATACGTAAAAAAAAGTTGATAACACTTTAGATTATTTAGTATTTATATTATTATTTCTACATTAGTGAGTTTCAAGCAATGTTTGCAATAAGAATGTTCTGCTAGCTCCCAGCTACCAACACTCCTACGGTGGATAGACTGTATACACGGCGCTTGTGAGACACATAACTTGTTTTGCCGCTGCCGCTTCGTAATAAAGAAGAATGCAGACTGGGCTCGTAAATTGATTAACGTGTAATTGAAAATAAAGAGCCTCGTGTATGTAGTTCATCTAGAGGAGAAGGGCGTTGGGGGGTGGGGGGGGGGGTTGTTGCTCTCGC
>CABEEJ010005231.1:14483-52591 GCA_901482245.1 Timema douglasi
TCTTACTACCCGTTCGGGTTATACGCACTTACGCTAATGTGTAATGGTAGGGTGATTGTGAGATGTAATGGAGGACCTACAGTTTAACGTGGAATCCGAACCACGGTGGAGGCCTGGCATTCCACACATTACCAAGTTGTGATTAATACACGTCTTGTCAAAAGTGAAGTAAAGGTTTGGTAATCAGATAAATCTGTGCCAGGACCGAGGATTGGACCCCGGACCCCTTTTTGTTGATATTAAATCAAATTTTAACACCTGGATAAGTACCCCCCTCATCTGTTAGGTAGACACACAGATCACTTATTTACTTAAAATATATTGCTTTAATGATCAAATTATAATATTTATATGTTTTGTGGGCCTGCAACCCCACCCCTTTCACCCCCTTTTCCAAAGCGGTAGCCAAGATGCAATTTTGGAGAGGAAAGGCAAGACAATCTATAAATTGTGAATTTCTCTAAAATTAATTTTTATTTTTCCTACGTTTATAACTAAGGGTAGAGATCTAAACAATGTAAGTGCTATAAACTGCATTTTTATGGCATTTATAGGTAGTTAAATCATTCTAAGTGATATCCATTTGGTTCGTGTATAAAATTTCATTAAAATGTACTAGAATGGTTAAAATGCAGCATCAGTAAATTATATTTGCCAACTCCAAGCGAAGACATTATTAAATTTCCCGCAAAATTAATGTTCTTGGGATTTATTTATTTTATTAGCAGACATTAATAACTATTACTGTTTAAAATATGTATTACTTTATCATCGACTCCAAGTGTTCACATTTTTATTAGTGGGGTTAAGACCAGCTCAAGTAGCTTTGAAAAACAGATCCCTCTGTTTATCTTGACAACATACCTTAATTTTACACCCACTCTTCAATTATTTCACGAATCAAATAAAACCTACAAAAATAGCAACAAGAACAGTTGTAATGTATCCAGACATAGTCAAAGCCAAAATAATGTGTTTTTTTGATAGGATTATTTATTTTGTAACAATACGCAGACATTTAACATGTATAAACATTGAATAACCTAGATAAAATAAACGAACTCCAGCCCCAAAGGGGCTCTCGAATGTTAACCGACACAGAGTTAAATTTACTATTAAACTTGAAAAAGCCTTGACGTTGTATGCCTTTATCTCATAAGATACTTTGCCAAATAATGGATGAGTCTTGCATTAGTCTAGATATTGTTTAAAACTGTTAGGAAGGGAATATGTGTGGGGGGGAGGAGGGGAGTTAAAGGGGGAAATGGTAGAAGCCCTTAACGGCCTTGAAACCTCCTCAGAATTAACTCGTAGCTTCAACTAAACATGAATATCGTGAATGTGTGTGTTACATCTCAATCCCCCCGACGAACATCTGAAGATCGATTGCTCCCGACAGACCGACAGAACATTGCCGCTATCTATGTACGCGTCGCGCACTACTCATCGGTCACTTCCTCCCGCTTCAGAATCAGACTTATTACTGCTAGACTGAGTAACGAATCCATATACAGCGAAAGCGCTACCCAGACGTAGCATAGTAGTTTTTTTTTTAGCGCCACGTCTTACTACCCGTTTGACTTACACACCTATATACTAATTTCACTAATATGTTAGGGATTAAGAAGGTTTAATTTAGATGAAGTGCACCCGCGTTTTCTTGGAGGGAGAGTGGAAAACAATTTAGGAAAAACCTCTGTGCACTCTACCGGGGTTCAGACCCGATCTCCCCGTCATTGGCAGTTTAGTCTATTGCGAGCGTGACGCCTTAAACCATGTGAGTGCTGAAGCGGGTGAACACTGTATTAATCTTTATCATTGGTTGACATAATAATTAACACTTGATTAAGGTAAGGATGTAGGAGACGTGAGAAAAATGTCAGTGCAACTATATTAATTCTTTTTAAATTTTAATTTAATAACTCATTTTTGTCTTGTTTTTATTGTACTAAATTGTAATCGCTTAAAAATACTGTGTTTTCCTGCATAATTTTCATCCCCCCCCCCCTTCACATCTTTTCCCCTACTCCTAGGACCCCGATGATCCCCCAGTGCACATAACACTCATTCGGTGGTGCTCCATCAGGCAAAACTTTCAGAAGCACTGATTTAGATAAATATGTGGCTTGAATAAGTTAAACTGAGCTGTGGTCATATTAACACATCATATTATTATTATTATTACTATTAGCACCGCGTCTTACTACCCGTTCGGGTTATACGCACTTACGCTAATGTGTAATGGTAGGGTGATTGTGAGATGAAATGGAGGACCTACAGTTTAACGTGGAATCCGAACCACGATGGAGGCCTGGCATTCCTCACATTCACAAGATGTCTTGTCAGAGGTGAAGGAAGGGTTTGGTAATCAGATAAATTTGTGCCGGGACCGAGGATTGAACCCCGGCCGCCAGAATAGAAGTCTGACACCTTACCCCTAGACCGCCAGGTCACCACAACACGTCATATTAATATGTGTGTAACCCTCTTCAATGGTCGAATTGTTTAAGGTGTCACGCTCGCAATAGACTAAACTGCCGATGATGGGAAGATTGGAGTTCTAATTCCTGTCGGGTCTACTGAGGGTGGTTTTTCATAAATGGTTTCCCATTCTCCTTTCACGAAAATGCAAGTCGATTACCTCTAAAAAAAATTACTTTCTCATTCCTATCTCATTGAAGAAATTATCATATATCCGTACATTATGAACAGGTAAGACGTGATGATGAAAATAAAATGTGTGTATGCTAAGAGTGACTTCTTTCAAAGGTTTTAGAAGAAAAGCAATCAAGTTTTCTACGCACCGGGAAAAACGTAGTAAATTTGTTTGTTCTGCAAAAAAACCCACAACTAATCATGCTTTATTTCTTTGGGGTACAAAGACACAGACGTTGTTTGTAACTATCAATTAATTGAACCCGATTATCTGAAATCCATTTAAACGCCGTACCATTTAACTAATTACTAGTGGAACCTTATTAACTACAACACATACCAGCCTCAACTGAAACAAACCGTCCAAATAGAAGAAACATTTTGTTTATACGACTGAAAGTTGGTCTATATTTCATATTTTCTTTTGAGCTTTACTGCTTCGAATGTATACTTGGAACAAACGCCAACTTGTGTGCTTATTGCGGTATCGACATGATGCAACCAAGAGAAACTAAGGTGGGTGACAGAACGCTGCGACAGAAACGCTACGAACAGAATGCGAGCAAGGCTACCCCTTAGGGGCTGTCACGCTGTCGTATCAACCGCAGCATCCTCGGACTCTGTAGGGAAAATGTCAACTATGCTCGCTCTTGCTGTATCAAGACATCCGAAAAAAGAAGAAAGTTCGGAACTATTGTGTGCACTCTATAAACACCTGCAGGCGTACCTTACGATAGTTTCATACTTTGTTCAACAAACTACGCGGACATTCAGACACATTTTTCGAGTAGAGCATCTTCGACGTTTTTCTGAGTTTATCATTATTTTGATTTTTATCATTGTCAATGCTGAAAATGTCACTTCCCATGAATACGCAGTACAAAATGGTAGAAGTAAGTTTAGGGCAATTTCAGAAATTGTTGGAAATTCTGTCCTAATACCACGATAAAGTTCATTTAACGATTTTTTAAAGAAATTGCAAGTTTCAAACCTGTGTCGCTTGATAGCTCGTTAAATTCTTGAAATTTTAATGGCAGATGACTGACGTTTTTTGATTACCATCGAGTATTGTTTATGAATCCAACTAAGTTTTATAGAATCAAAATTGGGAGACCTGGTGGTCTAGGGGTAAGGTGTCAGACTTCTGTGCTGGCGGCCGGGGTTCAATCCTCGGTCCCGGCACAAATTTATATGAATACCAAACCCTTCCTTCACCTCTGACAAGACATCTTGTGAACGTGGGGAACGCCAGGTCTCCACCGTGGTTCGGATTCCACGTTAAACTGTAGGCTCTTCATTTTATCTCACAATCACCCTACCATTGCACATTAGCGTAAGTGTGTATAACCCGAACGGGTAGTAAGACGCGGTGCTAATGATAATAATAATAATAATACTAAAGTACGACAACTACCTTTAGCTTGAGCTAGCTCTCTCTCTTCAATCTAACTCAATACAGTCTTTTCCTAAATTTGCTAGTTCTATCCAGTCCACCTCACTACACACTACCCTTATCTTGAGCATGTTCGATCTATTCAATCTCATTCTTACTTTCAAGTCTAAAACGTCAGTACAATTTTTAATTCTTCCTAAAAACCGGGAATCAGGGAGATTGTTGCTAAGTAAAAGGTGGCAGCCCTGATCAGGCACCGATATAAAATATGAATTTAAAAGTAGGTTTTATAACTTACCCCGTTAGGTACGTATACTAGTTGTCAAGGTCACTTAGGCTGGTCAGGTTTTGAATCCAGGTCTGCTGTACTCAAGTTGTATTTACCATGTGTAGTTAGATGGGTACATCCCGGAGGTTTTGTTTTAGGACTGTCAGTCAAACGTATAAAATAAATATTCTTGAGTTATTATGTGTATATATATTTATTCACACCTCCTATTTCAAGGGGAAGTATGTCTATATGTTTATTTTTAAAACTAGGGTTAAAAAAACTCTTGAATTCTCACTCAAACCCATCATTACTTTGTGTGGTGAAATTTCTTATCTTAAAATGTCTTCTTCCTAAAAAGGAGCTCACGGGGAAAAGCATTTAATATTTTTTTATTGTCGAATAAAAACAAAGATAAAAAGGGTTGGTGATTTATTTAATGCCCTGGCTATATGCATAGCCTTGTATAAATATATAAACTTGACTAGTCTATTTGGGTCACTACTATACTTTTAATCAGTTTTCCCTCCCCCCCAACCCAGTTTTGGTTCAGTCTCTACTTCATTTTTCCGCCCCTCCCCCTCCAACCAATCATTCCCTTTTCCCTCCACAAACCCCTTTTTTTTAGCCACTTGTCGAACCTGGCAACGTTTCAAACACTTGCATAGGCCTCGACTTTAAGAATATTATGAGGAAAAGATTGGGGGGAGGGAGGGATGCAGAACTAACTTCAGAAGATTTTGTTTTTCCTCGAAATTTGTAAAGATTGGTGAGGATGTAAAAGTGTCGGAAGTGAAAGTCCAGAAGGAGATAGGGGGGAGGCAAAGGGAGAGATAAGCCTAACATTAAGGTGGGGATGTAGGCCTATAGGTAACGCAAGAAATTGGCAGTTTTTTTTTGCAGTTTTAAGCTACAGCCAGACGAGCTGTAAAACAAAGCTGCTACAAATTGTGGGTGGCCAGACGACGGCTGTAAAACAAAGCTGCTACAAATTGTGGGTGGTCAGACGATGGCTGTAGTGCTGCTTCTTCACCCTACACAAGAAACAAGTAGCTCTTGTGTGCAACCGTGAAAATGATGAATCCTAATGCCAAATTGCGTTTTGCGTGCTACTTGTCCGATGTCAACACCGTCTAAAATGAGAAAGAAAGTGGTGAATTCTTCCCATCATTAATAATCGAGCAACACATGGGTAATTTGATTTTTACTTCATGACAAAATTGAAACTGTAGCTACCTTATATAATTCTTTGGGTACTATCGAATGTCAATTCGTTTGAGTACTACCAAATGAGGTTTTTTTTTCTTCAAAACTTAATACATCCCAAACATCTGCTAGAGCGTCCATTACGCTAGACAAACATTGCAACTTCACTCCACTGTTTTTGTGCCCTTCACACTTTATGTCATACAAGCGTGGATATTTCTGAACCTCAATAATGAGGTGTTCGCTATCTACTGAATCGATGTCCATTTTGGAATAAAATGGTAGATAAAATAAAGAGAACCCACGAGGCAGGAATATGACGCCGTTACACAATACTGCACATGTGACCCCTCTTTCGCTGTAAGCTGTCGCCACAACTATTGACCCAGGCCTATTCGTCTGCGACACAGCCTTGAAATGAGTTCCACTTCCCAACTAAGCAGTAATTTACAGCGTTATTTAGCCAGCTCCATTTGAATCTATTGGGTGCATTTTCATGCTTTATTTTACTGCGAGGTGACCTGGCGGTCTAGGGGTAAGGTGTCAGACTTCTGTACTGGCGGCCGGGGTTCAATCCTCGGTCCCGGCACAGTTTTATCTGATTACCAAACCCTTCCTTCACCTCTGACAAGACATCTTGTGAATGTGGGGAATGCCAGGCCTCCACCGTGGTTCGGATCCCACGTTAAACTGTAGGTCCTCCATTTCATCTCACAATCACCCTACCATTACATATTAGCGTAAGTGCGTATAACCCGAACGGGTAGTAAGACGCGGTTCTAATAACAATATTCTACTGCGGGTTTTGGCAGTGTTTTACAGCTCGTATGGCCGTAGCCTTTATAGTAAAACTTATTTTTTTTGACCAAAATAAATCAAATATTGCTCCAGAACAAACTTAGAGTATAATTTTCTTCACAAGGTGATATCAACAGTTGTTGAATATCTGTCATGAAAATAGCGGCATTAGATTACACACTTTTTAAATGAAGAGAAAAAATTGTCATTAAATTCAAGGACACCCTTGAAAGATGTTCAATAATAATATTGTTGATTAAACCTTGGGAAGAAAATTAAACTCTGAGGTTCTACAGGAGAAATATTTGAATTATTTTGTCCAAAAAGAGTTTTCCCACTAAAACTGCAAACACGTCGCCCTTAACTCACGTTCCTTACATCACCAGATTAAGGGCACAGTCTACTTAAAGGGAAATATCTTAGCACTGCTGTATTTTCGTATGGAAAGGCCTGTTAAAAAACATCTAAAACACACTTCAATTTTGTTAGAATGTCCTGTTGATTATGACCTTGTTGAAAAAACTATTTGTTTGAGGAGGACTGGATCTATGTTTCCAACTATTTACTTTGATCTCGGAGCTGAGATAATTGGCAGGAAACGTCGCTAAAAAGGAGCTAATCTCATCTCTTAGTTATTATTTTTAATAATTATAAAACTTAAACTAATGGTAATGTGAACCACACATACTTTCTCGTTTCTTGGCCTAAAAATGGAGCTATTTATTCAAAACTCTTAAAATATGTCAAACGAAATAATATACATTGTATCAGAAATATTCCACCAAAGAGCATTTAAAATGTAATGGTACACACTTTTACAGAAACATATTGAGAAAAAAGTAACATCTTTGTTTACCAAAGATCATAACTATCAAGTTCTCAGACCTCAATTTTATTTAAAACATATATTTGCCAATATCTTAGAAAATATTGGTTTGATAAAAATATATATATCAAATATAGTTTTTTTAATCTTTAATATTAACCCAACTTAGCACCTATAAGTTATTAATATCTTAGAAGATTAGCGGATGTATTATCAAAATTGGAAATTTCAGCTTTTACAAAGTACCTTTAGAGTCATTTTCATGGTATCATGATGGTTGCCATTTTGTTTGAATATTAAAGAGTTCGTAGATACAAAGTTTGATCAAAATCGTTAAATCTGAGTTTGAGAAAATAGATTTTGCTTCTTTTCACCTTTATAAACTACCTTTAATTTTAAGGTTGGATACATATCTCCAAAAATACCTCTGGGTATCCCTATGAAAACCCTAGATACCAAGTTTTAGCCGGATCGGTAAAACGGTTTCAGCTCTAGGCTGAGATACAGACGGATATAAATAGACATATAGACGGCATTTCAAAAAACACCTTTTCTGGTTCAAAGAATCATGTATGTCGACATTCATAAAAATCTCCAGGTTTTTTTCCGATCACAATACGTTCTCTACCCGATGGGTGCCATAAAGTAAAAAATTGAGGTTTTTAACTGCCAAACTCTCTTGAATTGTACGTGGTATGTATGACAAGTCAACTACTTTCACAAATTCACAGTTTCTTATTCCATTTTCTCCTTACCTTACTGCCCGTCCGGTATATCCGCGTATTTATTTTAGTTAGGCAGGATCGAAGAGGGTATTATTCATAGGAAGTGTATCCGAATTTTCTAGGGGTAATAGTGGGGGAAATCATTTAAAGATAAACTAGTCTCATAGCACCCATTCGGGATTTGAAACCTGACCTATCTTGTCAGCGATAGACCAGACCAGGGTATTTTGACGCTTAACCACGTCCGCCCTCCAATGCACCTCTCTCTCTTTTTTTCTTTATTCAACGTTGATACTGTACAAGTAACAATGGCATTTGTTATCTAACTTTATTTTAATAAGAAAATATATTGGAACGGTTATACCCGCCTCGGTGGCGTAGTTGGCTAACGCGCTTGTCGTGTTGAGCTCCACTGCTGAGGACAGGGGAGATCGAGGTTCGAATCTCGGTCGGGTGAACTGAGGGTGGTTTTTCCTAAATGGTTTTCCACTCTCCCTCCATGCAAATGCAAGTTCACTTCCTCTAATTCATCCTTACCAATTCCTAATCCATTAGTGTAATTAGTAGCCTACTTAAGCGTAAAACCCGAATGGGTAGTAAGACGCGGCGCTAAAATAATAATAATAATAATATTTTATTGTCATATTGGAGCTATAGCGTCAACCAATAAATGGGAAAGGGCGCATGCGCATTAGAAAAAAATAACATCTGGGGATAATATACGTATATCATAGCTGACCTATATTGCGCAATATTTTGCACATTAATTACTCGGACTAATTAATACCCTGGTCAGTGGTACGTTAAAACCACCAATTAATTATGTGGTGGGTGTAAATACATGTTTAACTGCTGTAAACCCGCTTCGTTGGCCGCATGGTCTAACGCGCTACTCTCGCAATAGACTAGGCTGCCTATGACAGGGATATCGAGGTTCGAATCTCGGTCGGGTGTACTGAGTTTTTTCCAAAATAGTTCTCCACTTTTCCTCCACGCAAAAGCGGTTACATTATTATTATTATTATTATTATTATTATTATTATTATTAGCACCGCGTCTTACTACCCGTTCGGGTTATACGCACCTTCGCTAATGTGTAATGGTAGGGTGATTGTGAGATGAAATGGAGGACCTACAGTTTAACGTGGAATCCGAACCACGGTGGAGGCCTGGCATTCCCCACATTCACAAGATGTCTTGTCAGAGGTGAAGGAAGGGTTTGGTAATAAGATAAATCTGTGCCGGGACTGGGGATTGAACCCCGCCCGCCAGCATAGAAGTCTGACACCTTACCCCTAGACCACCAGGTCACCGAAAAAGCTGTTACACTTCTTATAAATATAACCTTCCTCATCCTTAAAACCATTAGTGTGATTAGTACCCGAACGTGTAATAAGACGCGGTGCTTAAGAAAAACTATGCCTTAAAGACCATTCGAACGTGCATGATGGCGCCTTTAATTAATTATCTTCCCTAGAAGCAATGGTGTATATATCTTTGCCCCATTTGACTGTATCACCTGTCTCGCAAAATAAACATCAGACGACTCTCTGGTTGTTCTACCTTCCTGTCTTGTATTGTCATCGGGGATCACACTCTGAAGAGAAAATGCGGTGATATTTGTAAAGTATGTTCAGCGTAGGAATTGTTTTCTGAAAGGTCTATTTTCCCCACCAGGAATCTACTATATAGTATGATATTGGTAGGATAAAAGACCTTTCAGAGAGTAATTCCTACCGTGAATGGAGTGTACACATTCTGTACATATGAGTTCCTACCGTCGGTTTGAACCTAAAATTATTGCCTCACAATAATCCACGTTAAAAAAAAAACACATTCTCTCAAACGATCCATACCCCGCTTAGTCCCCCGCCTCCCGTCTCTACGTTCAAAAAGTTTCCAGTCATTAGTAAAACAGGTAAAAAACAACAACATAGCGTCAGTAGAATTATCGCGCTCTGTTGACAACCTCACATGAAGTAGCTCGCTTAAGCTGCCTTGTTTTGTTTTTTTATATATTTGGAACGCGTCCCATTTAGCAGGATTGCCAAATGTGCGAGAGAAAATAAACAAAAGATAGTAGTAGCAGAATATAACAATAGCGTCACTACTTTTTATCTAAATAATGTCATTTTAGGTGTTAGATCTATAAAACACTTCCCCCACTCTTCTGGCAGATAACGTCTTTAAAGGTAACTTTAATCTATAGACTCTCAGGTATTGTTTTGATGAAAAAAAAAAAGGAGTTACCTCCTCTGGCAGCGGCAGATGATGGCCGTGGTCTGCCTCAAACTCAGCTGTTGATTTGGTGTTGAAGGAGGGGGGAACGAGCGGCTCAAAGTGGCAACACTGCTAGGAAGCGACCGGTTTACCTCGTGGTGTTATTCACGGGTTTTCCGAATGATTCTGATTCAGTAGCGGTGGCGGTTCGCTTACGACTTGTTCGCGGTTCTTGTTTCTTGTCGCGTTGCTATGACGACATGACCTGATGTGAATCGCGCACGTGTTTGTGGGTGTGTTTTGTTATTATTTTAGTGTTTGAAATCTTTTTTTTTTTACGTTTTTTTTGGATACACTTCTAGACCTTGGAAATATGTCGGTGATGTGGCAGAAATTGAGGTAAGAAATCACCTGTGTTCTTTTTTTAACTCGCTTTCTTTTACTACGCATAGTAGAGGCGTGGCATAGAGAAAGTCTTTGCCTTGAACCTCTGAGCTGAGACTTGTTTCTGTGAACAACACTGGCTTAATTAACTACCTGTGTAATGCGTCGCCAATGTTCAGGTGTTGCTTTGTCGAGTGTTGCCCTTTGGCAATTATTAAGGTGGGCTGGAAGGGGACGCTAAAAAAAGACAAGTATTTTTGCAGTTTTTGTGCCAACAATTTAAAAAATAATAATAATAATATTCCTCCAGTAGAGATATGGGGGTTTAATTTTCTTCACATGGTTATATCAACAGTTGTTGAATATATGTCATGAGCATGGTCGGATTATCATATATATTAGATGAGACAATTTATAAATGAAGATAAAAAGTAGTCGTTGAAATTCCAGAACACTCTTGACAGATATTCAAGAAATTTTGAGGTCACCATGTGAAGAAAACTAAAGTCTATGTTTGTACTGAAGCAATATTTGATTTATTTTGGCCAAACAAATATTTTCCCATAAAAACTACAAAAAAATCACTGGCGTTTTCTCTCTTTCTCTTCCTTCACACCCTAATTGATAATTATTTCTTTATCGTGTATTTGAGTCAAGTTCTTTATTTTAAGTACCACTTCCTACTAACCGTTCGGGTTTTACGCATACACACACTCTTTTGATTCACAGCAAATAAATAAATTTGTATTTTTTAATTTCCACTTATAAGATTATCGTAGAATAATTTTTTTAAACCCATTTTTCCCCCTTTTTTACTTAAATGCGAACCCTCGGAGAGAGATTGTCAAAAAAAATCTAATTTGAGATTTTGATGAATGTCGACGTTTCATGACCCCCTGAAGCTGATCTTTTCTATACCGTATATCTATCTATCTATCTGTCTGTTACTAGGGTGAAAAGAGAAAAGAAAATTATAAAAAAAACAATCTTCTTGAAATCTACATTAATGATTTTGATTTAAATTGGTATCTAGGAATTGAAAAAATATTA
The DNA here is from genome assembly GCA_901482245.1 of Timema douglasi. Taxonomy (NCBI): domain Eukaryota; kingdom Metazoa; phylum Arthropoda; class Insecta; order Phasmatodea; family Timematidae; genus Timema; species Timema douglasi. The sequence goes on from CABEEJ010005231.1 coordinate 26,009, forward strand.
CAAACAAAATGGTGTATCTCATTTTCTCGTGAAAATGACTTTACATGAGCGAAATTTACAATTTTGATCATTATCTCAGCAGCTCTTGGGGAAAACAAAAAATATATATATGTGTGTGTGTGTTTATATATACATATATGTATATTTATTTCAGTTTTCTAGCCCATATAGAAGAGGTTAATTTATTTTTGGGCACAAACATAGTGTGTGTGTAAAGAAAGTCAGTATGTTTGTGCCCAAAAAATAAATTAACCTCTTCTATATGGGCTAGAAGACTGAAATTTGGCAGGATGGTAGAGGGATTACCTCATATAAACAGAAAAGTATCGAAATGGGAAATTTCAAAATAGGGTACCAGGAATTGGTGAGTCCTGGAGCGGGAGGGGGGAGGGGGGGGGTCAAAAGACCACGAGTTAAAAGTATAATTTAGAGAGAGTCTGTGTGGTGAAATGGACCATTTATTTTCCATTTCAAGATTAATATCAAGTACGAAAAAGTTTAGCTCGGCGACTAATTCTCTTGAGCAGCACTAAAGTAGGTTGGGCTGTTACTATCTTATCATCAAACAAACTTGTCACCTCTACGAGGGGTGGCCAACACGCATCTCGGGTCAGCTGGTTTCATTTAAAATATACACATTTTAGGAACGAGCTTTTTGAATCATGAGACACGAGGACTAGACAGAATTTATAATTTGAGATTCGAGGATTAGACAGAATTTCTGAGTTGATATTCGAGGATTAGACAGAATTTCTGAGTTGAGATTCGAGGACTAGACAGAATTTCTGATTTGAGACACGAGGACTAGACAGAATTACTGATTTGAGACACGAGGACTAGACAGAATTTCTGATTTGAGATTTGAGGATTAGACAGGATTTCTGATTTGAGACACGAGGAATAGACAGAATTTCTGATTTGAGATTTGAGGATTAGACATGATTTCTGATTTGAGACACGAGGACTAGACAGAATTTCTGATTTGAGACACGAGGACTAGACAGAATTACTGATTTGAGACACGAGGACTAGACAGAATTACTGATTTGAGACACGAGGACTAGAAAGAATTTCTGATTTGAGATTTGAGGATTAGACAGGATTTCTGATTTGAGACACGAGGACTAGACAGAATTTCTCATTTGAGATTTGAGGACTAGACAAAATTTCTGATTTGAGATTTGAGGACTACACAGAATTTCTCATTCGTGATATGAGGATTGGACATGATTACTTGGTTTGAAATACGAGAATTAGACAGAATTTCTGATTTGAGACACGAGGACTAGACAGAATTTCTGATTTGAGATTTGAGGACTAGACAGAATTTCTCATTCGTGATATGAGGATTGGACATGATTACTTGGTTTGAAATACGAGAATTAGACAGAATTTCTGATTTGAGATTCGAGGATTAGAAGGGATTTCTGATTTGAGACACGAGGACTAGACAGAATTTCTCATTTGAGATTTGAGGACTAGACAGAATTTCTGATTTGAGATTTGATGACTACACAGAATTTCTCATTCGTGATATGAGGATTGGACATGATTACTTGGTTTGAAATACGAGAATTAGACAGAATTTCTGATTTGAGACACGAGGACTAGACAGAATTTCTGATTTGAGATTCGAGGATTAGACAGGATTTATAATTTGAGATTTGACCTAAAACCATTAGCATAATTATTACATAAGCGTATAACCCGAGCGGGTAGTGAGACGTGGTACTTAAAGAAAAGAGCCATCATTGATTCCACATCCACCGGCGACTGGGTTGTCTGTCTCTTTATGCTGCCATTAGTGCAACGAGCCCTTTCTCAGCCTCGTGTCAGGGTGTCATTTTACAATTCATTACAATATGGCTCATTTACTGCTGTTTTCCGTGATTATAATCTTTCATGCCTCAAGATTCGCCTTTCATTTATACGTAACGCAATTTTAAGCCTTTTTTTTCTTTGACCCATCCTTCCCCACATCACGCTCCGTAACGCTTTGTTAATTCCCCTTCCCCCTTAAGTTACGTAACGCTTCCAGTTTCAACTATGCCTATAAAAAAGCACCTTTTACGAATGTCTTTTTTTAGACTAGTTATTTTCACGCCAGATATTATAAATTTAAAATAAATAAGACTTTAAATAAAGGATGCAATTTCTAGACAAACATTTTTATTTGTATTTAAAAAAAAAATTAAAAGTGTGAAAAAGCTTAAGTTTATACATGACTATTTGTATTATTTGTTTTATAAACTAAAACTTGGTTACGTTACGCTATCCTAACTCCCTCCCTTCCCCCATGTCACGCAGCGTTACGCTATGATGAATTTCCCCTCCCCCCCCTCAACTGAGTTACGTATAATACATGCATGGCCCCATATTGCATATCGTAGCTTTCTTTCATCTAAGATTGCTATACAAGAGCTGTTACATAAACAGGGCTCGTATCGGTGGGCACGCGGATTAGACGTCAAGCTCGTCTAGTTTGTCTTACCGGTGATGGGGAGGTTGTGGTTCGAATACCCATTCTTTGGGTGGTTTTAACCATACATTATGTTACACCCTTCGTCAATGCATATATTATTATTATTATTATTATTTTTAGCACCGCGTCTTACTACCCGTTCGGGTTATACGCACTTACGCCAATGTGTAATGGTAGGGTGATTGTGAGATGAAATGAAGGACCTACAGTTTAACGTGGAATCCGAACCACGGTGAAGGCCTGGCACTCCTCACATTCACAAGATGTATTGTCAGAGGTGAAGGTATGGTTTGGTAATCAGATAAATCTGTGCCGGGACCGAGGATTGAACCCCGGCCGCCAGCACAGAAGTCTGACACCTTACCCCTAGACCGCCAGGTCACCGTCAATGCATATAGCCCAGAAGGGTGATACGTGATGTGGAACTATTATTATTATTATTTTGTGACACAATAAGTTCGGGTACCCCTGGCCCATATTTAGAAAGCTTAATATATATATACACATCCATCGCCACAAGAGCAAATAGTCGGGTTATCTCTTATCTCGTGCGTTGAAGAGTACTCCAGGAATATGTGTACCTGATATTTGGCGCGCACCAGATCCCGAGACCACAATGATACACTCATTGGAACATTTGACATCCCCTCCCCCCCCGGGTTCAATCCCCGGTGTTTACAGATTATCTGTGAAGTAGTGGATCCGGAACGGAGTCATCTCAGCCTCCTGAGAACAAATGACGAGTTTCTTCACTAAAAAAATAATAGCGGCTCCCGTCTATAAAACTGAGATTAATGGTTAGAAGGTTAGTTGTGCTGACCACACGACATCCCATTACGGTAATTGTTAGCGTACCTGTGTGATGTATGACTATATTACAAAGTACCACAGATGTTTCGAATGCATAGAGCAGACTTACGATATTATATTTTCAAAATATATTGTTTTAATATTTAAAAAATTCTCATAAAATTTCAAATTAAAAAAAGAAAAGTACAAGAATTATAGCATCAATACAGCCTGCTCTCCTCACTAAACTATTATTCTTGGTACGCCACTGGTTGGGATTGAGGGAATGGGAGGGGGGTATAGAGGAGGTTAGAGTGCCTCTTAAATCAACCTCAAATATCCTCATATCGCGGTATTTCATAAGAGATTGGCCGGTTCTGAAACTTAAAAAAATACACTAAAATAATACTATCTTATCTTTCAATTTTCTTGTGTGACCATGTTAATAATGACTTTCTTTTTTCATAAAATACTGCCCCGTGTTTCTAAACATCTACTTTGATCTCAAAACTGGAAAATTTCGCGTGAAACGTCGTCGAAAAATATCTAACTTCACCGTTTCATGATTTATTCATTTAAAATGTAAGATATTTTAATCATATGAACTTGTTGATAGCTTTCACTTCCATTTAGGCGCGAAACACATTTTTAAATAACAAACGCGGGTTTTCTGGACCTCTCGCGAATCGTCTCAGAGCCCCGGCGCCCTTAAAACCAACCAGTGATTAAGATATTAAGAATATAAGCTCTGGTTATGCGGGAAGTCTAAGTTCTTCCCCCACTTATCGTTAAATACACACCCGCCTGCCTCTCGCTATACAGTCACGAACACTACTATCTCGCTGTTATCTAAAGTTGCGTGAGCATCACGCCCGGCGCGCGCCCTATCATCCGCGTGAGCAGGGCGCCACGTCTTACTACCCGTTACAGTTGTAACGAGTATATTTACACACACCTTTTGACCAATTAATAGAGATAATCCGATCTAATACAGCCTGGGTGATCAAGGGGTAAGATTTCTGTACTGGGGTCCAGGGTTCAATCCTCGGTCCCGGCACAAATTTATCTGATTACCAAACCCTTCCTTCACCTCTAACAAGACATCTTGTGAATGTGGGGAATGCCAGCCCTCCACTGTGGTTCGGATTCCACGTTAAACTGTAGGTTCTCCCATTTCATCTCGCAATCACCCTACCATTACACATTAGCGTAAGTGCGTGCAACCTGAACGGGCAGTAAGACGCGGTGCTAATAATAGTAATAATAATATTAATACAGCTTAGTAATATTCAAAATGTAAATTATTTAATTTACACTTTATTTTTTAATAAGTATCAACATGGTGCAGCATCCTTCTGTCTCTCTTCAGTATCAACTTATCAACCCAACTCGTTTAACCCCAATAAATGGTCGTATTCTTGAAATACGAGTACGTTCTAAAACTTATCTTAAGGACAATTCCAAATAAACTAAATTAACAATGTTATTCTATTTTAGAACATTAACTGGTTCTTAGAATTCTTGGACAATATTTGTTGTTGTGCCTATCGCTAATTAATTGAATATAAAGCCTTAATATGTTTTCCTGTTAATATTCTACGAACTAATGATACTTAGAAACGTGTGTGTGCGTGTATGTCTATACATGCGCACTATATCTTATTACTCGTCAGTAAATTGCTTATATCTACTATAGTGCTGTCGGGATGAGGACTGTATAATTGAGAGAAAACGTATCCGAATGGGCGTGTGGATAGAGTTGGAAACCATTTGGGAAATAAACCTTAAGTAATCTCAAAGCCATTTTAACGGGAAACTTAAATCCACAATTTTGGTTTCTTATGTTAAACAATTCCCGGAAACGAATTTAAATCAAAATCATTGGAGTGGATTGCTAGATAATCAATCACCTGGACTCAGCACGTCATATAACTGAACCAAGGGTGGGTTCCGGGTCTAGTCCCCTACAGTGTCGAAATGTTTTTCGTCGAGGACAATGCACGCCTGTGCACGTTTCGTTGTGGTAAGTTGGTCAACGCTCACATACTTAGAACAGGTTATCTAACAGATACTAGTTTCAGAAACGCAAGTCACAAGTGAGCAAACACATACAGCCACGCCACGAGTCCAAACGGCCCGAGTGTTTCAGCTTGGATAGTCTTTGATTGGACCAGACGTTACATGACAGGGTTGCCATGCACCTGGAGAGCCGGGAAAACACTAGATATGTTCACAGCCACGCCACGAGTCCAAACGGCCCGACTGTTTCAGCTTGGATAGTCTTTGATTGGACCAGACGTTACATGACAGGGTTGTCATGCACCTGGAGATCCGGGACAACACAAGAAGAGGCATTTAACTGAAAACTTAAAATAGTACCTCTTTGGATATATGAAAAATTGAACTGAATAATTAGGTGACCTGGTGGTCTAGGGGTAAGGTGTCAGACTTCTGTGCTGGCGGCCGGGGTTCAATCCCAGGTCCCGGCACAGATTTATCTGATTACCAAACCCTTCCTTCACCTCTGACAAGACATCTTGTGAATGTGAGGAATGCCAGGTCTCCACCGTGGTTCGGATTCCACGTTAAACTGTAGGTCCTTCATTTCATCTCACAATCACCCTACTATTACACATTAGCGTAAGTGCGTATAACCCGAAAGGGTAGTAAGACGTGGTGCTAATAATAATAATAATAACTGAATAATTAAGCACACTGATTCAAACATGTCCTATTACACCTTAAACAAAGGCTGTGAAGTCACAGAAGATGTATTTCCCCATCAATCTTAAATCATCCTGATTTAAACACAAGTTACATGACTTTACACCTAGTCAGTTTGATAGTAAATTAAACTGTATTACTCTTTACTTTGATCTGAGCTGCCTGGAAAACGGGAATTCCTTTTTTAAAACCTGGCAAACACTGATAATATGGTAGTAAAAAAAATAACGGCAGCGCCGCATGACCACCCTGGTCCTAACGACAAGTGTATTTTACTTGGGATAATCCTTCATTGCACCAAAACGCCATAGGCATAGGTTGCGCCTTTTGAAAAGGAGTTGGCGACCGCCTGAAATAAACCATAAGTTTTTCGCGCCCGTCGGCGAGTCAAAGCCTTGATACTAGCGACTGGAAGTAATTAAGAGGACGTATATGACGTTTATTTTTTGATGAAGAAATGTTGGTAGGCTAGGTTAGGTTAGGTTAGGTCAGGTCATATTAGTCAGCGAACTGATATCTCTATTCTGCCGGGTGGGTGGGGGGGAATGAATTTTTTTTGAAAGTAATAGCATACACAAATTTTGTAAATACAAACGAACCCTGGGCACAGTTATTGCCTCCATGTTGGAATGTGGTGCACGTGTTACATCACAGGATGCGCTGGCCCCGGTTATGACGATCTAATGTAGTTGGTGAGAGGTCTGAGTAGTCTTCGTGCCACAAGTGTTACGACAATGCTGGTCAGGGTCACATGTTCTATTCTTCATTTAGAAACTGACCAGCTTCTTAGTATAATGGTAAGTGATCCGGTCTGGGTTCGATTCCCCGTGGTATATTATTATTATTATTAGCATCGCGTCTTACTACCCGTTCGGGTTATACGCACTTACGTTAATGTGCAATGGTAGGGTGACTGTGAGATGAAATGGAGGACCTACAGTTTAACGTGGAATCCGAACCACGGTGGAGGCCTGGCATATCCTCACATTCACAAGTTGTGATTAATACACGTCTTCTCAGAGGTGAAGGAAGGGTTTGGTAATCTGATAAATCGTTGCCGGGACCGAGGATTGAACCCCGGCCGCCAGCACAGAAGTCTGACACCTGACTCCATAGACCGCCAGGTCACCCCCGTGGTATAATATTTATGTTTCCCGAAAAGGGAACTGTTTCTCTCGTCACCATGGTCAGTTTGATCAGGTATGACGTCATCTCATTGCGGGTAGACAACCTCCAAGGGGGGTCCTTGACAACGCTCGGTTCCCACAGAGCGACAGAACTAGATACTGCATCTCTCACGGCCATACATGGCAAACGCTAATAGAAAGCTTATTGAGATTGGCGGGATCAAAAGGATAAAAAAAAAAAAATCTCGTGCCGCGGGTCTGAAAACGTTGAATTAAACTATTTGTCCGACGGTCCTGGGGTTCGATGACCCTTCACGATTCAAGGACGTGTCTCTCTCGCCTCTGCTTTGACGACATTCCCGGGATTGCTTGGAGCTCTTTGTCTCTTGTCGTGGTGTTAGTTGGGAACAAATCCGCGTTTTATTACTCGTCTGGACTGTCGACATATTCACATTAGTAGGATAGGAATGAGGAAAGCTGAGCTTAGAATAAATTCACCCGAATTTGCATGTTGGGAGAGGGAAAAAACAGATTAGAAAATTTTAAAAAACAACCTTATAACACCCACCCGCCTCGGTGGAGTAGTTGGCTAACGTGATTGTCGTGTTGAGCTCGACTGCTGAGGACGGGGAGATCGAGGTTCGAATCTCGGTCGGGTGAACTGGGGGTGGTTTTTCCTTAATGGTTTTCCACTCTCCCTCCACGCAAATGCGGGTTCACTTCCTCTAATACAACCTTCCCAATTCCTAATCCATTAGAGTAATTAGTACTTAAAGTGTATAACCCAAACGGGTAGTAAGACGCGGTGCTAATTATTATTATTATTACTTATAGCACACAGCCGAGAATTCGAACCCTCACTTTACCCGTCACCTGCCAGCCAGAGAATACTGATGCTTTAGTCCACGTGTCAACCGATGTATGTGTGTGTGATGGGGGGGGCGGTTATATTAGATACCTGCTAGAACCCTCTCAAGCTAAGTTACTATTTAAGTTGTCATCTGGTTTCACTACCCCTTCGGATCATACGCTTATTAACTAATAACGCTAAGGTGTTAAGTATGAGAAAGGTTTAATTTAGAGTAAATACACCCCCATTTTTGTGCAGGCAAAGTGGGAAGCCCTTCAGAAAAAAACAAATCTTCAATGCACCTGATCAAGACTTTACCTTCCATCTCCCCGTCGTGGGTGGTCCAGTCTATTGCAAGAGTGACGCCTTAGACTAATCGATCACGGAAACAAGTGTGGTTTTTATCCTTTATGTAATTAACAATAATATTTAGCACCGCATCTTACTACCCGTTCGGGTTATACGCTTTAAGTACTAGTTACTCTAATGGATTAGGACTTGGAAAGGTTTTAATTATAGGAAGTGAACCCGCATTTGCGTGGATGGAGAGTGGAAAACCATTTAGGAAAAACCACCCCAAGTTCACCCGACCGAGATTCGAACCTCGATCTCCCCGTCCTCAGCAGTCGAGCTTCAGCACGACAAGTGCGTTAGCCAACTACGCCACCGAGGCGGGTCACTTTATAAATTGACTGATTATATCAGCACATTTACTCAAATCTAGAACAGACACAACACTCAACCCCCGACCGTTAATCCATCACTGTGACAGGGGAAATTCACATTCTATAATTTGTTGACTATTCCAGGTATTGAGCCAGTGACCTTTAGTTAAGTAGGCAGACTCCGACAAGTGGGTGCTAAGTTTCTATACTATAGTAGTTGTAAAAGTTATAAGTTAAAATATATTTATAGTAGGTAACTATTATATCAACTAGGTATTTATAAAACTAACACAAACCCTCAAGAGTTTACTTGAATCAGTGTATGAATACCTTAATAAAAATAGATCTAGTAACATTCGTCACGTCTAAAAGTCTGGGCCTGGACTAGAGCCATGACAGGACTGACCTACCAGCTGACTGTGACGTCATCTCCCCCTCGTTCCTCCCCTCCCCCTCCTACGTATAGGAGAGCGCAACGAATTTTAAAAAAATCTGTCCGTCGATTTTGGAGCTAAGATTAAAATCACGATCTATCCTCGGTGTATGGACTGAAAAACATCTAGAAATAAAATTTGATCGAAATCCGTTAGACAATTTCAGCCGTATCCCCTGTTTAAGACAAGGAAACAGAATTGAAAATTATTATTTTTTTAGTTTAAGGGCACATAAAACCTCAAGATCCATCAATCCCGACTACTCTTGTTTATCTATTTGTAAACACATCTAAGTTACGGTAACCCGATTAATTACCACTGACCCACAACAACGGCATTGTGGACAAAGTCTTCTAATATATTCTATTCCGGTTTGACTCTGATAGGGAAGTCGGGGTTCGAATCCTGGCATTTAGAGGTGTTTTCCCCTTAAATAGTTGTTGAGACTACCCCTCTCCCAAAAAATGTGATTACACTTATTCTGAATGTCACCTTCCTTTCTATCAAGGCGAGTAGTAAGTTGTAGAGCACGGTAAAATAAGTCTTAGGTTAAGCTATTAATTAATTAACCGGTAGCCTCGTGTTTATGAAGGGAACGTTAAATACCCCCTCCGCCACCTTAAACCCCCAGACTTCTGTGCTGGCGGCCGGGGTTCAATCCTCGGTCCCGGCACAGATTTATCTGATTACCAAACCCTTCCTTCACCTCTGAAAAGACATCTTGTGAATGTGGGGAATGCCAGGTCTCCACCGTGGTTCGGATCCCACGTTAAACTGTAGGTCCTCCATTTCATCTCACAATCACCCTACCATTACACATTAGCGTAAGTGCGTATAACCCGAACGGGTAGTATGACGCGGTGCTAATAATAATAATAAACCCCGAGACCCCAATAAAATGTTCACGGTAACATATAATTTGTGTTCATTTTTCAAGAGGATCCCAGCAATAAAATAAGAGAGTATAACAATTTGACAATATATTTGGTTAAACTTTCTTCCCCTTCCATAAAATAAAACGTTGGCGGGTGAAATGAAAATAAATTTGAATGTCGAGATTGGACGTGTAAGGTAATCAAACTCATAGTTCCCGCGTGTGACACACCGGCGCTACAATAGCGGGTGTGAAAAAGGGGGTGGGTGGGAAGATTTTCCCTGTAATTCCGAGGGTGAAGGATCTCACAGCTCTTTCCTTCCCCCCCCCCCTCCCACATTTTTTTATACAACAAACTTTTTACTCGAGACACTTTCTGCGACGTTGAGTAATCACGTCACTTTATTCTATTACACCCCCCTTTAACTTCAACCCCTTCAACACAATTCTCACCCCGCTCTCCCCTCTCAAAAAAAACCTTTTCTTCACGCAAACAAAAGCAGAAATTTGAATGACTTTTTTCTTTTTTTAAATCTGTGTCTCAAGTTCTAGATTGTTTTTTGTTGTAATTTTTTGCCTCAAATAAAATATAAAATGGAAGGCTTCCCCCCTACCCCCTAAATACCCCCCTTAAAATATGGGTCGGCTTTTCTCCCGTCTGCCGGTGTAATTGATTTTAAGACTTTAAATGGTTTGAATCTTAATTATTCGTTGTTGTTTTTTAACTAAGTCTTGTAAAGGTTTTTTTTAACTTGCACTAAAGAGATTTAGGAAAATCCAGGCGGGATCTTAAACGGAAAACCAAAATTGTTTTGCGTTCTTTTTTAAATCCTTACCCATCCGTATTTGGGGGATGGGAAGTGGGTCGAGGATTTATTAATTTAGTTACTGTCCCCATCGACATGGCTCCCCCTACCCCTCCCCCAGCTGTAATCAAGCACCCCTCGAGGAGTAGCCTCCCCGTTACATAAAGTGAAGAGGGGTGAGAATCAGGCCTAATAAACCGCCTTTTAGCCCCAGGTCCCATCTTCGGAAAGTAACAAATTAAGTTTATGTGTCCCTCCCCTTTAGCCCCCTCCCCCCCCCTGCTCTATCCTTCAACATCCTTGAATAGGGGGTGGGTAGATATTTCTGCATATACCAATTTTTATTTTTATTTTAACTTCGTAAACATATTATTTTTGTTTTGTGAAAAATAAAATGGCTGTGATTTCTTATATTTCTAGAACAACTATTGTTGGAAAACTTACTAGCTATTTTTATGGTTTATGCGGGGTTTTTTTAAATTGTTTTGCCAAAAACCCTAAAACGTAAATAAACGTGTGAAACCTTTTTAATGTAACAATGCAAACATTGTGGAAGGTTCCTAACTTTATTTTTATTTAGAACTATCAAATGTTACTTTCAAAAAACCACAGTTTTTTTTTACCACAAAACCTAAAACGCTTATAATAATTCCAACACGCTAGACACATCCTTCAAGGCCGTACTTACTATCCTTAATAATACTTTCTTACTCTATGCAGGGCTGCCACCTGGTTACTTTTTAAACTATTAGTTACTAAGCTATGTTTTAAAGTCACTATTTGGTTACCTTTTTAACTAAAATTACTTTAAGATACTTTTTTTAATGAATACACAGTAAGAAACATCAACTACTATGTAATGTACCTAGAGCAATCCAGATGTTCACCTAAAGTAATTATTTTTATTATATAGTTGAATTAAATTATAGGGCTTAATTAAATTTCACTGATTGATCTCATATGAGGATCCTTAAAAATATATTATTTGGGGTGGTATATCATTTTATTTTAATCTGAAGAGTTAAACTTAACAATTAAGTAAAAATACATAAAAGTGAGTTACATCATGTTTGTCATCACCGAATCAGGGGGAAAAAACTTTCAGGCAGGCAACCTTCTTCGATTATAAACCGCTGTGGTTAACAGCAAAGTGGAACCTTAGAGGAAATAGTAGCTAGTTAAAGAAGTTATTCTGGTAGAAAACTGAAGAGCATTGAAAGGATCATAAAGAGAAATAAACAATCAGTGACAAGCTTTCTGTACAAGCGCATATTATTATTATTATTATTAGCACCGCGTCTTACTACCCGTTCGGGTTATACGCACTTACGCTAATGTGTAATGGTAGGGATGATTGTGAGATGAAATGGAGGACCTACAGTTTAACGTGGAATCCGAACCACGGTGGAGACCTGGCATTCCCCACATTCACAAGATGTCTTGTCAGAGGTGAAGGAAGGGTTTGGTAATCAGATAAAACTGTGCCGGGACCGAGGATTGAACCGCGGACCTCTCAACACAGAAGATTGACACCTTACCCCTAGACCGCCAGCTCACCGACTACAAACGCATATTAAGTTGAAGAAAGATTAGTGCAGAAATGATCTTGAGGAACCAATGGTTACTCAAGCACTGCTTGAAGAAATCGTGGTTGTAAAATAAGAGGAAAATCTCGTCTGTAAAAAATAAGCATAGCTTGTGCAGGATACTTGGGATAAGAAGACATGTTTTAATTCCAAATTTTTCCAGAAAAAAATAGTTTTAGTATATTTTTATGCCTCATCCACACTCTCGCCCGTAGTCACCTGTCGTGCAGTCGTTATCTTGATGTGTCTGATGGAGGATTTCAAATTTGCTACATAACATCAACTTATGCTAACACACGCATCGTTCAAGTTTCTCTTATCTCTGTCGTACACATGTTTCTGTTCCCACAAAACGGGCTCGCCGCCTTGATATAATTCCAACAATTTGATTGTTGTGTCATTTGTACAGTCACTCATGGTTTTTGCAAAATATTCTACTAAGCACAAATTAAAAGAAAACAAAATTAAAATTAACAAGAACTAAATGAATTAAATCCGATGACACGTCAAGTGTCGATACTACGTGTTCTAATTGCGCGCTGACTGGACGAGAGTGCGGAGGTGCACTTGGATTCGGACAACAAAGACCGACATGGAGCCGAGACAAGGCGAGAGAACCATCCACATTCACTATCCAGTCCACCTCATTACACCCTATATATCTTGAGCTAGTTCTATCCAGTCTGCCTCATTACACACTATCCCTATCTTGAGCTAGTTCTATCCAGTCCACCTTATTACACCCTATATATCTTGAGCTAGTTCTATCCAGTCAACCTCATTACACCCTATATATCTTGAGCTAATTCTATCCAGTCCACCTCAGCACACCCTATCCCTATCTTGAGCTAGTTTTATCCAGTTCACCTCAGTACATTATATCCATATCATGAGCTGGTTCCATCCAGTCCACCTCATTACACCCTGACTCTTTCAGGCACATTCTAATGTTATCTTCCCATCTGCGTCTAGGTCTTCCCACTGGTCTCTTCCCATTGGGTTTACCAGTCAGTATCCTGGACAAGGTTCTAGATTCTCCCACTCGCACTGCATGTCCTGCCTACCATAATCGACGAGACTTGATTATCCTAACACTTTCTTGTGATGAGAACATGGTATACAACTCATCAATATATAACCTCCTTCATTCCTCAGTAAAATCATCCCTTTTAAGAGTATTTATTTTCCCAAGCACCTTGTGTGTATGTTTGCCTAAGTATTTTAATTCTGTCCAGAATATTTTCCGTACGTCTCTATGAGCTAGAAGGTTCAAATTTGGAGCAATTTTACTGACATAACGCAGCCCTAACCAATGAAGAATTATATTTTTAAGTTATAAATTATATTAACAATAGGTTGGTCCGACCCTTTAAATCAGGAGGTAGTGTGTCTGTCCACTTAGCTATGGGTCCCGGTTCTATTCCTGTCATGGCCGAAAAATTTATCATTGGTTAAATGTGAGTTTTTCCTTTCACAGTGATGAATTAACGGCCGGGGGTTGGATGTTGTGTCTGCTCTGGATTTAAGTTAGTTTACAAGTCGTGTGTTGATATAATCAGTCGGTTTAGAAAGTGCACATTAAATACCACAGATAAATTTTGTTTTAATGAAAACAGTTGGTAACATGATTCTTTTGAAAAAATATTATTTTAGTTTTTTTTTTAATAAACTCAAAATATCAATAAGATTACTGTGAAAAGTGTCACGAGAATATTAAAAAAAAACACCAGGAAATGGGAAAGGAAGGAACTTGCCTAGAAATAATATCAAGGTAAAAAAAAAAAAACTTGATACAAAACGTGAGTGACATGGTTCCGATATTGCATAATATGAAGGGGTATTTTTTATGCCTGCTATAATATAATACTTCTCTGCTGACGTTACCTAAGTGAAAAGATTTCAATATTTTTTGTGTCATCCTTTTCCTGAAAAAAAAGGCTACATATGAATGTCGCCGAATAAGGTGGTACAGTCTGTATTTGTTGGATGAGGTCGAGGTTTGATCATATTTTGACCATTCTTTGAAAACCTCTTTTTTTAGTTTCTCTCTACACCTCGGGGAGAAAGTATTGTTATCATAAAACAATCAATCTTCGAGATATTGGTGAATGTCGACGTTTCATAACCCCTTGAAACAAAGAAAAGTTGTTTTCCTAATGCCCTTGCGCTAGAGCTGAAACTATTTTACCGATTGGGCTAAATATTGTTTTCTGAGGTTTTTATAAGGTCCCCTCGAGGGGTTTTTGGAATTATACTCCATTCACGGTAGGAATTACTCTCTGAAAGGTTTTTTTTCCTACCAATATCCTACTATATAATAGATTTCTGGTAGGGAAAAAAGGCCTTTCAGGAAACAATTCCTACAGTTAACGGACTTTATATACTTTACCTATCCTTAAAATTAAAGGTAGCTTAATGAAGGGCAAAAAGAGAGAAAAAAATCGACTATCTCGAAATTAGCTATAACTATTTTGATTATATTTTATATTTAAACACTATTTATCAATCCAAACAAGATGGAAACTCTTAATATTATCATGAAATTGACTTTAAGGATGTTTTACACGGAGGAAAGTTTCTTATTTTCATCATTTATCCTATTATTTAGTTTCATAAATCTCACGATATTTAGTAAATGTATATTTTAAAATAAAAACGGGATAAAGTATCTGCGGTGCACGATGCATTTATTTTTAAAGAGTTCTTAGAAACTCGCAAGTGGGGCTGAGATATCGCCAATCAGATGTTGCACTTAAGTTCAATATTGACAAAACCTTTAACAACCCACGAGTTTGTTGTTTACTGGAATGAACACAAAACTGTTTCCTATGAGCCTATAAATATATAGAGTTGTAAACATAGTTTAAAAGTTGACATTTTCCCTCTGAAAAGTTCAACAATCCACATATTCCTGTTGATCATTAAGAGGTAAATGTCCGGGAAACGAAAGGTAACTGTTATAGGAGCGTAGAATGGATCTTTGTGAATAGAATGATGTCATTTAATAGTCACAACACACTGTTATAGGAGCGTAGAATGGATCTTTGTGAATCGAATGATGTCATTTAATAGGAGGGCCACAACACACTGTTATAGGAGCGTAGAATGGATCTTTGGGAATAGAATGATGTCATTTAATAGGAGGGCCACAACACATTGTATTATCATTTGTATTTTCCTCCTCCCTTGTTTGCTCTCCTATTTCCGGACAGCTCCACGCAAGAACGCTCCACTTGGTTTCTGACGTTAGGGAATTTCTTCTCGACTATTCTAACGCCTTAATTCCTTAAAATCTTGACATCGAATTTATAGTGAACCCCTTATCACTATTATTCTCGTGTACACGTCATCTTTAAGTGACGCGTCATAAGTTAATACTGTTCATAATATAGGTCACAAAAAGAAAATCAGTGATTCATTTTCAGCACACTCTTATTCATAAAATTTGGCATAAAGATTAGTTTACTTGGCAAAATAAAATATTGTTCTTGAAATAGTTAGCAGTAAAATAACAAACCGTAGCAACATTAATGTTTGCCATGTTGTAAGTTTGTATTTATTTTAAGATTAGGTTGATGTGTTCTTACTGTTACATATAAAGTATTGTAGTAGTGACTAATTTTCAACCTCGGGATTATGATGAATCTTAAAGCTATGTGTGCCTCTCAACACTACACAATGGTGTATTACTATTTTGTCTGTCCGTCTCACTGTACCTGAGGCTACAGCCAAAATTGTTTGATAAATACGGTCATACCTAATTTTTACTTTCTCGCTATATTACAGGTAGAGAAATTATTGTGATCGTCAAAAAAATCTAACTCTAGATTTTGATGGATTTCGACGTTTCATGACCCCCTGAATCCGAAAAAGTTGTTTTTGAATTACCATCTGTCTGTACCTCCAACTAGAGCCTAAAATATTTTACTAATCGGGTTTAAATTTGGTAGATAGGAATATCATAGGGTTTTCCCAAGGGGTTTTTGGAATTGGATATTTAACCCTAAAATTAAGGGTAGCTTACTGAAGGGAAAAAAGAGAAAAAGTCAATTTTCTCAAAATCGGCTCTACCGATTTTCATTACATTTCATTTATAAACATTTATAAATATTCCAAACAAAATGGCTGCTCTCTATATTTCAGAAAAATGACTCTAAGGGCTTCGGTCTGATGCGTAAATTATCATTTTGTATCATATGTCCAAAACTATTTGAGAAATGAAATTAATTATCATTACAAATATGTAGATTATTTATAATACAAATATTTTTATTGAAGCATATTTTTATAAAACCGATAACTTTCAAGCTATGCGCAAATATATATATATAATATATTATTACATTAACTTGGATCTTAATTATATATGTGTATATATATATATATATACTTTTCGAACTGAAAGGTAAAATTTTGCGACAGTAAAAAAAATCAAACCTGAAATATTGATGGACGTCTACATCTCATGACCCCTCGAAGCCTAAAAAGTTGTTTTTGCAATGACGTGTGTTTGTGTGTCTGTTTAAACTTAAATTTAAGAGTAGTTTAATAAAGGGCGAAAAGAGAAAAAAATAGATTTTCTCAAAATTAGCTCTGCCGATTTAGATTAAAATCCGTATCTAGGCGTTGATTCAGATTATAAATAAACTGGATATTTTCATTTTACCATTAAAATGACTTTCAGGGTACTTTACAGAGGCAGAAACTTTCGTATCTCCGCAACCATTTGAGATACTAAATAACTTATCATTGCAAAATTGTAGTACTATTAAAAATAAAAAACTTTTATGTGGAATATATTTTTTATGAAACCTACAGTTTGAGATACTGGCAAATATATTATATTAATACAATTTTGTGAGCTTTAGTTGTAAAGAGATAATACTTAAGTTTTAACGTAATAATTCTCTAATGCCATAGAGTAATTAAATATAAGTAATTTTCTCAAAAAGTTTATGTTATTTTTCCTTAAACCTCTTAGGAAAAATGTTTGTACAACAATGATATATCTCCTTAATTTTAGACTCAATAGTCAATATTTACATTTTTTATTGATCAAAATCTATAAATGAGGAATTTGATAGAAATGCGATGACATGAAGATGTGCAACACATAATAAAATGTTATTTTCGAAAGCAGCTCCATATTTTGCACGATAAATTAGAATATAATATTTTTTGTTTTTCTAAAATAAATCAGTTGAGTAGAGTTTACTGATGAGTCATTTTTAAAACTTTATTCCCAAACTATTATTAGAAGTTACGTACGATTTTGTTTGAAAACTCCCTAAATAAAATAAATACGCCAACGTAGGGGATTCCATCTTGCCTTTATGCTCCCTGACAGGTATGCATTGGTGTCGACCAACCTGGCACGTATAACATTAAACAAATAAATTGACATCCCACAGCTATTAATGATAAAGAGAGAACGAACACAAGAGATATTAACTTGTCACGCCAACAAACAAAAAGTATCTTTCCTTCAGAGATAATTAGGTTGTACACTCCGTTTACCTTGAAAGGCATACCTTGATTTTCTTATGAAGGAACATAAGGAACACCTTTTAGGGAGAAAAACAACAACATTGTTTTGTGGTCAACATTGATAGTACTGCGGCATATTAGTATAATTTTATAGATTTTGATAATATATATCAAAAGTTACAGCTGCATACTACATGGATTGAAGTATGATTAGGTAAAGTAGATCTACTAACGTTTTGTAGCTACCAAATATACTCATTTGTAAGAAAATTGGGGTATAACTCTCCAGGTTATAAATTGGCCACTGCGCGTGATTACGTGCTTAGCTACGCTCGGAGGACACATGTCAACACCAGCTAAAGAGAAGGCCTGCTCGCTAGTGTTTGTGAACAGCGTGACGTCAGGGACTAGCGGCCACCTGTCTCGACAGGAATCAATTTCTTTCCTCTCACAAGCAGTCAGTTTAACGGCTAAATTAACAGCGTGTAGTTCAGGATGAGTATGAACTAGCCTGGTGTTATAGTTTATTCGTTAATTATTCAGGTACTACGGTTCATTGTGAACACATTACAATGTGTTTAACGCTTAAAATGATTTATTAAGATTTATTTTAATCAAATTTGAATGTGTCGTGCGTTTTAAACTGTGGTTTATCTGTATTGTGTACCTAGTGTGAAATATGTTTTGAAATGTTACGTACATTTTCAAGAGCATTCTAAACATGTTTTATTTAAGTGTGTATTCTTATTGGGCTATGTGTTTTAATACTGAATTTATGTATATTTACTCCATGTGTATGAGCTATTACAGTGTTGTATGAGGATGTACTGTCTTGATCCGAGAAAGGTGTCGTATGACGCCACTGCATGCTACTCGGGTAAGTGGTACGGCAGCCTTGTTAGCACAAGGTAATACATGGGACACCCCCTCCTACACCCTCACCACCTCTTGACATAGTTTCAGCAATGCGACATGTCCCAGCGACCGCGGCGAGGTGAAAACACACGGGTGTCGAAGCTCTCTCGACCTGATTTGCGGTTTGGTGGCTTGGAGCCCCTCTCAACCAATGGATAGCACTTAAGACGAGAGTGTAGGGGACGACACTTAAGGGCACTATTTTGTCCAGCTTTTATATCAAAACTATGCTTTTTTTTAATCTCTAAAGCGTCATTCTTGCAATAGACTAGACTGTCTACTACGGGGGGATTGGAGGTTCAAATCCGAGTCAAGTATTATAAAGTTTTTCTTAAATAGTTTCCCCAATTTCTTTCTTTGCGAATGTGGGTACACTTAATCTAAATCCAACCTCTATCATCTCAGACACACTAACGTAATTGGTGGATATGCGTATAGTCCGAATGAGAAGTGAGATGCAGGGACAAAAATATATTTATACATCAAGTCATGTGACTTACAGCTGTCACTTTCGATGGATAATATCGTTACCTAAAAACATAACACAAACTGTATACTGAGATGTTGATATTAAGTGATATGCTGATATTTTCAAAATGTTTGTTCTTATCGGAATCTATCTGTAGTTAGTTTTGAAAATAGCTGAAGATAAAAACAGTTTATTTAGAAAACGCACTTTAAATAATCAAATGAAAATAAACATATTTCTATCCTTTGTTAATTGATGTAGATTTGTGGCTGTGATCCACTCCACTACTTTGCGGTCCAGGGCGTTGGGTTTACAAGATACTGTGTCGGCCTGCGAAATTGAGGGCGAGGCTATAGAACAATAATATATATATAATAAACCTTATATTGAGTATATGAAATTATATAGTATATAGAAGTGTGTTATCGCCAACATTGTTTTATGGATGTGGAGCCTGGGTTTGTAAGGAGAAACACAAGAGCAAGGTGAATGCGGTTGGAATGAGATAGCTAATAAATGTGTGTGGAAAAACTCGTATGGACAGAATCGGTAATGAACGGGAGCTGAAGGAGAGCGTTTTGAAAGGGAGTACAATAAGACAATTTGAAAGAAGTGTCCTACGTTGGCTTAGGCATGTTGAGAGGATGAGTGTGGATCGAATGATGAAACAAATATATGAAGGTAGAGGGTGTGGATCAAAGGGAAGCGGTAGGTCATGTAAGACGTGGCTAAATGTTGTAGAAGAATGTGTGAAAAAGATAAACATTAAGAGTTTTAAGATTATTATTATTATTATTATTATTATTATTATTATTATTATTATTATTATTATTAGCATCGCGTCTTACTACCCGTTCGGGTTATATACACTTACGCTAATGTGTAATGGTAGGGCGATTGTGAGATGAAATGGAGGACCTACAGTTTAACGTGGACATTCACAAGATGTCTTGTCAGAGGTGAAGGAAGGGTTTGGTAATCAGATAAATCTGTGCCGGGACCGAGGATTGAACCCCGGCCGCCAGACCAGCAGGTCACCCTTTTAAGAATAAAAGAACATGTATGACTCCATGTATGGATGTTGTTGAAGTGAAGGGAGTATGCAAGGATAGGGAAGTGTGGAGAAAGTTAGTGAGGATGGGTTAAGTACGGAATTGTTGTTTTTTGAGATTTATGTATGCAAATACCTTATTGACTGTTGTTTATTTTTGTTTCCAGGTAAGTGTCCTTTTGATCCAGTGCAATCGCTGATTGGTGTGAATACTGTCATCTACAGGTAGACAACATGCATTGTACCTGATTGATATAAATACTACCCCTAAAGGTAGGCAGAATATCCTACATTATTTGCATTAACATATTCACTGCATGCTTTTTTAAAAAAATATCCTCTTCGGTGTCCCTTACTAAACTTTGGCGATATATTCCTATGTGAAAATCGACCTAAAATGCCCTATTTAATTCTATTTTTACATAAATAGATGTATATTTTGTCAAAGCTTAATATTTACACAAAACCCGCTTCGGTGGACGCATAGTCTAAAGCGCTACTCTAGCAATAAACTTAACTGCAGAATACGGTGAGATCGGGGTTTGATCCCCGTTGGGTACACTGAGTGTGGTCTTCCCTAAGTGGTTTTCTACTATCCCTCCCAAATGTGGGTGAACATTTTCTAAATTAAACCTTCCTACTTCCTAACACATTAGTGTAACTAGAATATAGGTACAGTAGCCCCATGGCTTCTTTGGTGCTGACTGACAGCTCACAGCTGACTTTTGACAGTCAACATTTAGGTATATACCCAAAATTTTGACTGTCAGAAGTGACAGCTGCTAAACACATGTTTTTTTTACAGATCATCTGGCTCGACGTAGAGATACATAATTTGGTTTGGTAACTTTTCAAAGCTGTCAGTCAGCATCAAAGAAGCCATGTAGCTACTGTATATAACTCGAACTGGTTGTAAAACGCTGTTATTAATATATATATATATATATGTACACACACACACACACACACCAAACCTAGCTAAACTAATGTTCTCTAAGATAACCTACAGAAAACATTAAATATATAAACCCTATTTAGGGTTAGGGGGGTTAGGGGGGATTTAATATCGTACTTTATCCACAACTAAACTGTTTTAAGTACTTTTCATAAATAATAATAAATAAATATAGGTATATATATTATCACTTTTAGAAAAATCACAATTAAATATGTAAAACAAGAGGCACAAGAGGTATTAAATGCTATGATATGAATATCTATTTTATTTTATCTATCAGGAATAAACACTACATACTGCCACATGTATCTAATATATAGTATATAGCTAATGGTTGCTGTCCATTTTAATTTACATATAACTGTTAGTGCAGCTCATTGGTTGGAATCAGTCTATAAAGTCTGTTCATGATAGGTTTTTACTTGGATGACAGTTAAAAGTCATATGTTTAGGTTTTGGGTTGACAACACTTTGTTATAAATTTTAAGTTTTTTAATTACCTGTTACATTTTACATTTAAAATAACGTAAACTTAAGTTTTCTCATACTCTTTCATTACTTTTAATAATTTTTTTAAAGTTCAATCTGAAACAATATTTTAAACATAATTAAAAGTACTTATTCTTCGTTTTGGAACGTTATTGATTATGTGTAATATAGTGCATACATCAATAACCTTTTAATACAGGCATCGTATTTACTTGGAAAAGAGAAAATACTTGTCTTTTTTATATATATAATAAATTATTTTATTATTGTTTTTTTGCATTTCGAAATATTTAACTGATTAAAATATTTTTATCCACTTCGTGGGTGCATCATTGTAAAAAAACAAACTTATTTACCGTTATGTCCACACACGTGGTTTAAATTCTTTGGTCGCCATTTTTAGGCTATTTTTGTTTGAACTTTTGTAGAAGTGCTGTGAATATTTTTTTTTTTTAGTTGGAATAAAACGATAAATAAGATTTGTGCCCGACCTCAATTAAATATATAAATAATATTGGCCTAAATTATTGTGGTTAACTATAACATCCATATATTACCATCTGTTTTCATTACAGTGATCCAAAGTGATGGATGTCAGCTGTAGGCGTAGTGATATATTAGAGACTATTTCTAGTAACTTTTTGAGCTGTCATCCAAGTAAACTTAGGTCACGAATGAACTATAATTAGTTTGACCAAGGAAAGCGTTACCAAGACGAGGTTTTGATACCGTCTCAGTCATAAAGACTCGTAACCAGCCGAGATAACAGGAGCGCGAAAACGCTCTGGTCGTAAACAACGATCCCAGGTCAGTCGCGAATATCTGGGCGATACCAGGTTCTTGGTATTCATAGGAAAGGGGGAGAGGGATGGTAAATTGGGTAGATTGTAATGGTTGGATAGAAGGGGTGGTAGGTAGGCTTTTATAGGTATTACAGAAATAGTTTTATGTTAGTAATAACAGGCATATTTTAATAACTATTTGGGGTGACCTGGTGGTCTAGGGGTAAGGTGTTAGACTTCTATGCTGGTGGCCGGGGTTCAATCCTCGGTCCCGGCAAATATTTATCTGATTACCAAACCCTTCCTTCACCTCTGACAAGACATCTTGTGAATGTGGGGAATGCCAGGCCTCCACCGTGGTTCGGATTCCACGTTAAACTGTAGGTCCTCCATTTCATCTCACAATCACCCTACCANTAGGTCCTCCATTTCATCTCACAATCACCCTACCACTACACATTAGCGTAAGTGCGTATAACCCGAACGGGTAGCAAGACGCGGTGATAATAATAATAATAATAATAATAATAATAATAATAACTATTTGGTTTAAAATAATCGAATAAGAATGCAACATGAATTTAAAGTTATTATTGCTGAGCTCAGTATGCTTACTACATTTAACTTTGGTGTGGTGTTGGGGAGGGGGTGGTGGGGAGGCTGCTGTGGTAGCTACCATACAATTCTCAAAAGTGGGTGCTAGGCTTAAAAAAAAGTTTGGAGCCACTGGCCTAGCATAATCTGATTTATAGGTCTTGGTTTAGTTTATGGACTATCATGGCTTTCATATGATGCTGGGCATGTTTTTTTGTAGCCTATATATTCTGATGACTGGTCTAGGGGTAGCTTATCGATTGTTTATCCATTATAAAACAAGACGTATTGGTGATCAGGTGATTTTAGTTTGCTTTGTGACGTATCATGTTCAACATAATGTGCTGCCTCTTATGCTCAAGAATTTTGTTTAACGTATGAATAAATCATAGCAACTTGTCCACTATTCCATAAAGTTTTGTTGAACGTGTGAACCAATCATAGAAAATTGTCCGCTATGCCATAAAGTTTAGTTGAAGGTGTGAATCAATCATAGCAAATTGTCCGCTATTCTCTATAGTTTTGTTGAACGTGTGAATCAATCAAAGCAACCTGTCCGCTATTACCAAAAGTTTAGTTGAAGGTGTGAATCAATCAAAGCAACTGGTCCGCTATTACCTAAAGTTTTGTTGAACGTGTGAATCAATCATAGCAATGTGAATCAATCAAAGCAACCTGTCCGCTATTACCTAAAGTTTTGTTGAACGTGTGAATCAATCATAGCAACTTGTCCGTTATTCCCTAAAGTTTTGTTGGAGGTGTGAATCAATCATAGCAAATTGTCCGATATTACCTAAAGTTTTGTTGAACGTGTGAATCAATCATAGCAACTTGTCCGTTATTCCCTAAAGTTTTGTTGAACGTGTGAATCAACAAAGCAACTGGTCCGCTATTACCTAAAGTTTTGTTGAACGTGTGAATCAATCATAGCAACTTGTCCGTTATTCCCTAAAGTTTTGTTAAAGGTGTGAATCAATCATAGCAAATTGTCCGCTATTCCCTAAAGTTTTGTTGAAGGTGTGAATCAATCATAGCAAATTGTCCGCTATTCTCTAAAGTTTTGTTGAACGTGTGAATCAATCAAAGCAACCTGTCCGCTATTACCTAAAGTTTAGTTGAACGTGTGAATCAATCAAAGCAACTTGTCCGTTATTCCCTAAAGTTTGGTTGAAGGTATGAATCAATCAAAGCAACTTGTCCGTTATTCCCTAAAGTTTTGTTGAACGTGTGAATCAATCATAGCAACTTGTCCGCTATTCCCTAAAGTTTTTTTGAACGTGTGAATCAACCATAGCAACTTGTCCGCTATTCCCTAAAGTTTTGTTGAACGTGTGAATCAATCATAGCAACTTGTCCGCTATTCCCTAAAGTATTGTTGAACGTGTGAATCAATCATAGCAACTTGTCCGCTATTCCCTAAAGTTTTGTTGAACGTGTGAATCAATCATAGCAACTTGTTCGTTATTCCCTAAAGTTTTGTTGAACTGTGAATCAATCAAAGCAACTTGTCCGCTATTACCTAAAATTTTGTTGAACGTGTGAAACAATCATAGCAACTTGTCCGTTATTCCCTAAAGTTATGTTGAAGGTGTGAATCAATCATAACAACTTGTTCGTTATTCCCTAAAGTTTTGTTGAACCTGTGAATCAACGAACAAACGAGAAGTCTGTTATTCCCTTGAATGTCGTTGAACGTGGCAAACATTCTTTCTTTAGAGCCTCACCCAAACTGTTCTGTAAATACCTGTGAGATGACCACGCTTGCTAAACAGGCTACGTCACGTGTTTGATTACGGGCTGCTAATTTCATTTGTTCTCTTAGCGGCTCACGAGTTATCGAAGAGCCTCTCTTACCCCTCCACCCATCCTTCGCGGACATTTCCATCTCTTTTACCTTTGCTAATTCGCAGTCCACGTGATAGAGCACGACTCGTCGCTCGCCAACACTATCCAAACATCTGGTTTGTTCGTGTCTCGTGACATGTAATATGCGCAGATCTTCCCCCTGCATGTCTGTCAATCACCGATATTTCCATCACTCTACCTCAGTCGCATCCCGTGTGATAGAACACGCTTCGTTGCTCGTCGACACTCCTCAAACTTCAGGTCTTTTCGTGTCGCTTGCGCCGCGTAAAGCGCTAACCCACCCATATGGCTTGTTTACCCTTACTCCGGTAGGAAGCCTTATTTCGTACCAGAATCCAACTGTATGGTAGTATCTTGGTAGGACAAAGGGCCTTCCAAACTGTAGTAAGAATATCATTCTTAAAGATCTTTTATACTACCAAATTACAACTAGAGAGAAGGATCCTGGTACGAGAGAGGGCCTTCCAGACCGGGTTTCAACCAAAATGATGGTCTGGGTGTA
This sequence comes from Timema douglasi, assembly GCA_901482245.1. Lineage (NCBI taxonomy): Eukaryota > Metazoa > Arthropoda > Insecta > Phasmatodea > Timematidae > Timema > Timema douglasi. Next base: position 51,459 of record CABEEJ010005231.1, read on the forward strand.
ACATCACAGTCGTTATAACCAGTAGCGACGCGCTCTTGCAACAGAAAACGGTTAAACCGATTTTGACGAACGAAAATCTCATTTTAAATTCTAGAGGTTCAGAATTTGGCAAAAATAGTAGCTTCTAACGAAAATCCAGTTTTCCTAGCGAATTTCTAGCTTTTCTTCTGTGAGCGTATTTGCTCATCTATACAATCATTATGTGTTTAACATCACCATGGAAACCCTTATTTGTGTATGATCGTGTATCGGTACACTAGCCCCATGACTTCTTTGGTGCTGACTGACAGTTCACAGCTGACAGCTGACGTCTTTGAAAAGTTACCAGACCAAATTATGTATCCCTACGCCAAACCATATGATCTGTAAAAACATGTGTTTAGCAGCTGTCAGTTTTGACAGTCATAAATTTAGGTACATAGCTAAATGTTGACTGTTAGAAGTCAGCTGTGAGCTGTCAGTCAGCACCAAAGAAGTCATGGGGCTACTGTAGGTAGAATTGTTATTTTTGGCTAAACAATTATAACTAGACTCTTAATTCAAGTGGTATAGTGCTACATTTAGCTAGAGAACTTGGCGACAGGTCATTTCAAAGTTCTCTTTTGGTGTGAAGAGGAAAATCAAATTATGGATTTTGCTTCAAATTAAAAGCCGAAAGCTCAAAATGTATGGACAGTTGATAGCCTTTGACGAGTAAGCCTTTAAATAGCTTAATTAAAATTTAATTTAAAGCCAGGATACTTAAAATTAAATTAAAATAATGCTGCCACTGAAATTCTATTTTGTTTGTCACCGCGTCTTACTACCCGTAGGAGCTCTATGCTAATGTACTAATCACGTTAATGGTTTTTAAGACTAGGACAACTATATTTATAAAAAGCGTACCAGAATTTGCATGGAGTGAGAGGGGAAAACCATTTAGGAAAAACCACCCTAAGTACACCCGACCTACAGTCGAACCTTGGTTTTCCGGTCATCGGCGGTCTAGTCTACTGCGATATTTGCGCGTTAGACGTCATGTCCATTACGTCATAAACAACAAAAAAAGTGACCTGGCGGTCTAGGGGTAAGGTGTCAGACTTCTGTGCTGGCGGCCGGGGTTCAATCCTCGGTCCTGGCACAGATTTATCTGA
>CABEEJ010005232.1:0-21780 GCA_901482245.1 Timema douglasi
AAACTCACTGTAAAACATTGTGTATTTTCTTTTATTATATTATTATGCCCGTGCGAAGCCGGGTTGGGCTGCTAGTTATTCATATACTTATAACCCAAACGAATAATAAGACGTGGTGCTAAAAAAAATTCACCCGTATTATTGGCAAAGGAACTAAATATCAGTCTCATACAGTTTGGTTTACTTGTGAAGTAGAAGACAGGGATCGATTCCCGTCTTAATGTACCAAGGGTGGTGTTTATTAAATTGTTTTCCATTTTCCATTTTCCACCCTCCTCCACCCCCACGCAAGTGTGGATGTGTTTATACTAAGCTCTCTCATATCCACCACCATTATCGTAATTAAATGAGTGTAGCTTGGACGGGTAGTAAGATGCAGTGGAAAGGACTATTAGTAGTTTCTTTGTCAGCGTATTCCACTAAGGTTTGTCGTTTATACATTCCTGGTCGTCTAATAGTAGGGGCGGATATTATATAACAGTATTCAGAAGTAAGGTAGGTAGGTTGGCGGGACACCATGTTGGTGTGGTTACTCCTGCACTATTTAGATGATGATGATGATGATGATTATGTGAGGTCGTTAGAAGTCTTAAACCTAACTTAAGCCTGATTAACAAGGCCATGGTAACCATAGGAACAATACTATTTCGGAGAAAATACCTATGGTACCGCCGGAAATCAAACTCAGGACCTTTATACTAGTAAGGTAACCTGGTGGTCTAGGGGTAAGGTGTCGGACTTCTGTGTTGGGGTCCGGGGTTCAATCTTCGGTCCCGGCACAGATTTATCTGTTTACCAAACCCTTCCTTTACCTTTGACAAGACTTGTATTAATGACAACTTGTGAACGTGGGGAATGCCAGGTCTCCACCGTTGTTCGGATTACACGTTAAAATGTAGGTCCTTCATTTCATCTCACAATCACCCTACCATTACACATTAGCGTAAGTGCGTATAACCCGAACGGGTAGATAAGACGTGGTGCTAATAGTATTAATAATAATCAATTATACTAGTAACTAGGAATGCTGGCCAATAGACTAAGAGACCAGCCCCTATTAATAGTAAAATTGATAAATAATGTCCGTGTGTTTGTTCGACACAAGTTTTAATCAATCTGAAACCTATTTGTGTTGTATTTCAGGGTTGATATTAACCAATTATTCGTGAATTGTCTCACCCCATGGATAGCGTGGTAAATACAAAGAGAATCAAACGTTGCATCGTATTAAGGTTAACACCAAGTATTAATTGGATAAAAATGTAGCCAATACCATTAAAATCGTTTTACCGTAAATTACAAAAACTAATTGAAAAATAATAGTTTTAAAACAAGGAAAAAACTATTTCACTGATCAATTTGTATCTGGTGTCAAATGAATAAGGCAAAAAACTGAGTTAAGTTTCAATTACTGGTTTGAGTGTAATATTTTTTTCAAATATCCCGGTTAATCAAGAAATAAGTGGGCTCTTTAGTAAGCCGGGTTGGAATATCCTAATTGTATGCGTGTTGCGCAAGCGCATCAAATTATAGTTCGGTTTTCCTTATTTAATTTATAGCATGGCTTATTACCACTCGTTAGGGTTGTACACACTTGTACTAATTCCGCTAATGTGGTACAGATGAGAAAAGTTGATTTTAAAGGAAGTGCACCAGCATTGTGGTGGGGAGAGAGAGTAAAAAACAATTTAGTAAAATAAACTCATTAGACTTGTCTGGGATAATAACACAGATCTCCACGCCAATAGCAGTCGATATTATTGCGATAGTGACGCCTTAGACAGTCCAACCATCAAAACAACTTTTGGATTGATTCTTAGCCAACATTGTGCATCGTTCTTGTAACATTTTAAGAGGTTTAATCACTATATGTTATTAGTGTAATATTTTAAGCCGAGTTTAGCAATAACGTTTATTAAATGTTTTCATTTTAAATTCAAAGGATAATTATTTTATTTGGGAGAAATACTAATGTAATATTTTAGGCATTTTTGAGTATTTTTAAAGATTAATTAAGTCTCATAGCTTGGATTTGACTAATTAAAATATTTAACGGAGACGCTCTACTTTTTTTATAAGTGTTATAGTACAACGGTGATTAAAGACGATCTCAAGAAAATAAAGATGATCAGGACAGATAAGAGTAAATGCGCCAATGTTATCATACTATGAGGAGTGGATAAAAAAGAGTAATAAGGGCCATATTTTTAGTCTAATTTTAAAAGTCAACCAATCTCTGTTTGAATACAAGCAGTTCACACCAAAGTAAAATTAAAATTTGTATAGTTATTTTATTTAAAAGAAAACTTTGATATTTTTAATATCATGCTCTAAATTACTTAATAAATTGAAATATTGTAAAAATAGTGATAACATAGCTAAAATAACTATTTACGAAATAAATAAATCTTAAAATCTACCATATTATTATTAATATTATTATTATAAGCACGGCGTCTTACTACCCGTTCGGGTTATACGCACAATCTTAAAATCATTTTCTTCGTGAACCCCTCAGAGATTCGAACCTAAAGCCTCCAATTACCAGAATTCCATTAAATTTCGGGACTGACTCATTAGAACATATGACCACGGATGCGTATGGAAATATACTAAGTAACACAATATATATTAACTATAAATATTAAATTAATTGCAGCAGATGTCAATACCAAATTTAAACTAATGTGGGGGTTAGTTTGTATGATTGCAAATCGCACAGTGAAATTGGGGACCTGGAGGACATGGGAACCTGATTAATTTACTAATTTAATTTACGAGTTTGGATATAATCTACATGTGGTGAAAAATACATACTCGTATGTGTTTCAGCTGATCTGGATATTTATGAAAATTGGCAACATCCTGTGTTAAACGTCCGATTAGATTTTGTTATATACAGGATGTTTCAGTGAAAGGGTGCAAAAATTAAACAGGACACAAGGGATGATCTACCGAACATTTTGAGATAGGGAACGTGTGGTTTGTGAAGCCAGATAAGGGTGATATGAACCTAAACTTGTCTAACACTGTTACTGATGTCCGGTTTATTTACAGTTAATCTGCAGAATGGCGATGCACCGCCTCACTTCAGTGTGGATGTCCGCAAACATCTGGATGCTACATTTCCTAGTTTCTGTATTGGAAGGGGTGGCCCCATTACATGGCCTGCGCAGTCACCCGACCTAAATCCAGTCGGTTTATTCATATAGAGATATCTCAAATCACTTGTGTATGAAACCCCAGTGGACACAGACTTGGAACTTGGTTGCCAGGATTGTCGTAACCTGTGATGGGATTTTTTCGCAACACGCATAGGATATTTGAATGGGTGAGGCAGAATCTCGTACGCTGATGTCAATCTTGCATTGGGGTTGGTGGACGTCATTTTGAGCACACGTGAGGTACGAAATGGTAGGTTTTTCACCGGTTTGTTAATGATATGTTATAATGTACAGTATTACCTGTACGTAATATTACAACTATTATTATTATTATTATTATTATTATTAGCACCGCGTCTTACTACCCGTTCGGGTTATACGCACTTACGCTAATGTGTAATGGTAGGGTGATTGTNGTGATTGTAAGATGAAATGGAGGACCTACAGTTTAACGTGGAATCCGAACCACGGTGGAGGCCTGGCACTCCCCACATTCACAAGATGTATTGTCAGAGGTGAAGGAAGGGTTTGGTAATCAGATAAATCTTTGCCTGGACCGAGGATTGAACCCCGGCCACCAGCACAGAAGTCTGACACCTTACCCCTAGACCACCAGGTCACCTAATGTTACAACTAAATGCAAATAAATTATATGTAATGATTAGATGTAGGTAAACCTTACATCAGAACAGTGTTATACATGTTTAGGCCCATATCCCCCTTAGCTGGCTTCACAAACCACACGTTCCCTATCCCAAAATGTAGGGTAGATCATCTCCTATGTCCTGTTTAAATTTTTCACGCTTTCACTGAAACACCCTATATACATTGAAAGTATGCCTTTTGTGTGGCTTAGATATTCAAACCCCGTGTTTGATTAAATGGTCAATAAATGGTGCGGTCACTTATTCATCACTTTGAATAATATCTATATTGATGGATGTGCTGTTTCGAAGGTTATATTTGTTATCGCAGTAATTTGACTAATGTTAGCTTTTCCCGGTAGCATTCATGATTATAATTCACAAAGTGATCAATTTTTCAACTTTATCATAGAGATATATCGATATTAATATGGCTCGTGACGTTTCATGTACCCACCAACTCAAAAAAAACCTGTGTATTACAATTCAGTTTAATCTCTTGTTGGTCTGTCTATACCCAGCGCCACAGACTAAGCTGTTTGCCTCCAATATTAATATTTAGATTTTAACAATTATATTTTGAGGAAATTATGACATTAGTTCGGTAATTTAAATCAAGGGTAGTTTACTGATGAGTGATTTGTTTGAAAATAGATTTTGCAGTTTTATATAAAACTCACTTTGCTCTTTTGGGGCTCCATCCCCAAACCCCGAAGGAGTTTTATTTGCGAGTGGATGTAAACTAATGTAGTTCCAGAGCCATTTTTTGATAGATCTTACCGTTTAGCCACAAGAGACCTCCAAAGAAAGGTCCGCGCCAGCTTTAAAGTTGCTCCATCATTTTGAATTTTTTGGGGGGGTTAAAAATTAAAATTCTTACTTTTTTGGAATTTTCCCGTCGGTTACAGGCTAGAAGCTATAAGTTTGCCAAATTTCAAGTTTCTAGCTCATCTGAAAGTGGGTAAACATTAATGTCAGTGAGTGAGTAAGCCATGTGGCTTTATAGTAGTATAATCTTACTAGTCTTACTAATATTATAAATGCGAAAGTTTGTGTTTTTGGATGTTTGGTTGTTTGTTACTCAATCACGCCAAAATTGCTGAACGGATTTGAATGAAACTTTGTACGTTGGTAGAGTATGTCCTGGAATAACACATAATACTATTCTCAACCTTTGATTTTACATTAATTTTTACATTAATAATATTTAAACTTTTCGTATACATTAATTTTACAATACTAATGTTTAAACTTTTCGTATGCAAGATATATTATATATATTTCGTAGTAAAAGAAATATATAGTATTTAAGTTATCAATTATTAATTTAATAATTTTTAAAGTTTAGTTAAAAATTAAAAGTTGTTATCAATTATTGCGGGTGAAGCCTCGAAGTGTAAAAGTTAGTAATATAATAATAATTACTAATGTTTGGGTAATGTTGTACCGCCCACAATGCACCCTACCGGGAATTAAACCTGAATATATAATTGGCAATACTGTCGTGGTTGATTGAAATCTTAGCCTGATTGACCACCAGGGTTTGTAGTAGTAGTAGTAATAGTAGTAATAATAATAATAGTTCTGCATACGTAACGTATAATTTGTAGAAAACGAAAATGCGGAGAAGGAGTTTAGAAAGTAAATAAACTGTACCATAGACACTGCGGAGTTTCAATTAAGGCAATATATAGATTATTGTTGCATCGTTTTAGATTAAAAGTATTAATGTTTAGGAAAAGCTGCGGTATTCGCGAGTTTAAATTTCTTACAAATGTGAGGCTCGAGAAGACATGAGAAGATCAGACGGACAGACAGGCTGACAAGTGAAGAAGCCCTACGTAGAGTGGGTGAGACGATACCCATTTTGAATGTTATTCCTCATTTCAAAGAAACTGGTTCAGACACATCTTTCGGGGGAACAGTCGTATGCACGACGTCATAGAAGGAAGGTTTGAAGGAAAGGGGAGCTTAGGAAGGAGGACTTGTATATTGGATGACTTGAAGGAAAAATAAGATTCTGGGAACTGAAGGAGGGGGCAGAGGATACGGCGCATTGGTGGTCTAAGTTCACTGACAAAAGAAATGGACCAGTCGTAAGACAGAACACCTAATAATAATAAACTCATTAGCTGCCCAGTCTTGCTCAGTTCAACTCTATTTGTCTGCTGCCGCTCCCCACAGCCCAAGTTTTCGCCCCATCACCGACCTTCTCGTGAATTACTGACGGACTGTCTGGATCAACTCAAGGAGTCTGTAGTTCCAACAAACGTAAATAGTGGGCGCACCCTGTTCTCGAACCAACGATAAGCTTAGAGAAATAGTTGGTTACGTGCCGATAGAATTCTCTACTTCATTCCGGAAGAAGTGAAGAGACGTCACATCATCGCTGGTGGAGCAACTAAGAGATTATAATTGTGTCAAGCGTTTCTCCTGCCATGTGACTGCCCTAATTTCCCCTCCCTTTATTTCCTTACCACCACTCTTTAGGGGGCTAGTATGAAAAATAACTCTAGGTGGGACACTACAGTTAGAAGATGCTAGCTCGAGAGTTAGGGTATTATACGTTGTAAGATCGAAATTGTAATATTTCGATTTTATATTGAACTTATTTTCTAAATTTATTTTCAGCCTCAATTTGTTAATGAATGTTGAATCTTGGATAAAACTTTATGTCTATAGAGTCCAGCGGCCACTTATACATGTATATGGGCAAATATCATAATTTCAAACAAGAGAGAAAAGTAGATTCTTGAGGAATTGAAATTTTACTTGAGTTTACCGTTTAAAGTATTAACTTAATATCTGATGGATATGTTGTATTGTATTATGTACTTGATTAACGTAAATGGAAATTAATGTATTGCCTGGAAATATTAAACTTATTTTTGTATTTATTGGGAAACTTATTAAATTCTCGAATCATGAAATTGATATTAATAATATCTATGTTTTTATTTTATTATTATTATTATTATTATTTACCGCCACGTCCTACTACCAGTTCGAGTTATACACTTAAGTACTAATTACGCTAGTGGGTTAGTAATTGTGAAGATATAATTTATAGGAAGTAAACCCACATTTGCGTGGAGAGAGAGTGGTAAACCATTTAGGAAAAACCACCCCGAGTTCACTTGACCGAGATTCAAACCTCAATCCTCCCGTTTTCGGCAGTCAAGCTCAACACGAAACTAGCGCGTTGGACAACTACGCCACCGAGGATTGTAGTATCCATGTTATTATTGAGACAGACAGACATACATATATACATAATCACACCATTCCCTTACGGAGTAGGCATGAAACTGTACATAGAGCTCCAAAAATTACTCGGTTTACTCCACACTTCCCTATCCCTGCATACTTCCTTCTCTTCAGCAAAATCCATTCACCAAGATATGCATGATCGTTTATTCATAAAACACTTAATGTTTCTCTTTTTCAAACATTTGTTTAGCATATTTAGCCTTCCTTTTGATTCACACACTCTACCTTTATATGGTTTACTCGATCCACATTCATCCTCTAAACATGTCCAAACCAACGTGCACCGTTCTTTCACATTGACCTATTGGAGTACCTTTCAAATCACACTACTTCAGCACCCATTCATCACTAACTTTGTCCATACAATATGTGTATCCTCTTATATTTCTTAGATTACTCATTCCAACCGCATTCCCCTTGCTCTTGTTTTTCTCCTGACAAACCCACGCTTCACATCCATTAAACAATGTTGGCGTTAACACATTTTTATATACAGCCATATTTGCCTTTTTCTCTACTAATTCATCCTTTGCATTATTCCACATACATCCAACTACTTTCAGAGTTGAATTCATCCATTTGTCGATTTCACCATCCATCCTTCCATTTTTACAGAAGATTCTGGCCAGGTACACAAAATTATTCAATTGTTCTTACAGTTTTCCATTAATACTGTGTTGACACTCATTTCCTGATCCGTCCATATCAAAAACTATCACCCTAGTTTTGGGGAGATCTATACGCAGATACATTCTGCCTGTTGCGACATTCAAACGATGTAATTAATTCTGAAAATCACTTTCATTTTCATCCATTAATACGGCATCATCTGTATGTACATACAGCATTTTCACATTCAAATTGTCCATTTGTACACCAACCGCGTTCCTCATACACTTATCAATGGATTGACTAAACAACCATTACTGCTAAGTTAATCTTTTTGATATATTGTTTATTTTAATTAGTTGAGGAAATACTCAAATCAAGGGCATTGTTTATTGTACTAAAAATCAACAAATTTTAGGACACCCATAACAGATATTCAATAATGGTTGAGGATATTATGTGAATAAAATTAATGTTTCTAAAGGAGAAATACTATAATATTTATTTTGACTAAAGAATATTTTTTCTATAGTAACTGAAAAATACTACCTTTAACTCGCAACATCCCCCATCTCACCTTAACTTATAAGCTCTCCAAAGGCCCACATACCGTTGAAGGTCAGTGATCCTATGGTCACATATGACAAACCGCAGGACATAATCCTGACATGAGGATGAAAGAGGGTTGGTTGGGGGGAGGGGGTGGGGAGAAATAACTAACCTTTCCTCTTTCTTTACCTCCTCCCCGTTATTTTTTCTATGTAAAGAGAGGAGGGAATCTTTCTTGTGGTTGTAAAAGAGAGAGAGAGAGAGAGAGGTTAGAGAGGGAAATGGTGGGTTTGGTGACCACAACAACATGGAAACTTTCACCAGAAAAGAGAAGCAAGCTCAAGGCACGTACTGAGAAAGAGCTTTTCCCCGTAAGCTTTGAAACCCCCTGGATATATAACTTGAGAGGGACAAGAGCTAACTTTATGGATCTTTTGGAGGAAGAAGACTAGCAAGGTAGTATTTCTCACGGGGCTGCTATTTAATTGTTATATATTATTTTATTACTTTGCTTGAAATAATGGTTTGGGATTTTAAAGTTGGTTCTCAGCACCACGTCCTACTTACTACATGTTCGGATTATACACATATGCACTAATTACTTTAATGAGATAGGGATGATGGAAGATGAATTTAGAGAAAGTTAATCCCACATCTTCGTGGAGGAAGAGTGGAAAACAATTTATAATAAACCTCCCTCTAAAAGCTCGACTGGGATTTGAACCCCAATCTCTTTGTCAAAGAGTAGACTATGTGGTCATCGAAACTGGCGATTTAAGTATTGATATAATTTTTTGCTTCGAAAGTAAATTTCATGTATTTGAATGGTTGAAATCGTACGGAATCTTCAGCTACTTTGTTCAATTTAATAGCAATTATATTAGTATTAATCATATCATTATCAGTAATATATTTCATATTATTAGTATATTAATAGAATTTTAATACAAAATAATAATTTTAGCATAAAAATTAACGGGATTATGACCTAAACATCAAGCTCATTTACAATGGTTTGCCGGTGATGAAATGCCCCATTTCGGAATCTTTTATTTGGGAATCTGACATAATTTGGGGAAATCTGTCTTGTGAGGTTGGGGTAAAATTTTTGCTCTCTTGAATGGGTGTCAATTCCCAAAGGCCACTGGATTTTCACTCACTTCAGTGGCCGAATGGCCTAAGGTGTCACTCTTTGGTTAAATCAGTCTGTTGATTATGGGAATATCGGGCTTCGAATCCTAATGGGTTATAATGATGATGGTTTTCCCTAAATGGTTTCCCACTCTCCTACCAGGCAAATATGGGTATTTAATTTATAAAATGCTTCCTTCCTCATCACTACCCCGTGAGCCTAATTTTAATATATGGGCACAGCCTGACGCTAATAATATGTGGTGATAGCAAAAAATTGTATTTGTGCACAGGATATGTATTATGTTTGGTAGCATATATTTATGTTAACGGTTGTTTTCTCACATGGATTGGAACTAATTACACTAAAAGTCTAGGCTTAAAGAGACAAATTTTCTAACATTTATAAAAGTGACTTTCGCAAGGGGTTTAAATTCCGACATTCCCACCATTACTAAATATAAAGGTTTTTAATTTATCGTAAAAAAATACAGGAGGACTCGTATATTTTTAGTTTGGAGCCTATTGTTTTTCTCTTTTTAATAGTAAGCTACTACACTAGAATTGTTTTTACTTAGTACATACATAACATACATACCATACATTCCATACATACCATTACATACCATAAATACAGTACATACAGTACATACCATACATAAAGTACATACAGTACATACCATACATACATAACATACATAACATACATAACATACTTAACATACATAACATACACAACACACATTAGACACATTACTTACATACATTCTTACATACTTAATCCATACTCATCTTTCTCCACACTTCCCTATCCTTGTAGCTTCTCTTCGCTTCAACAACATCCATACACCGAGCCACACATACTCTTTTATTGTTAAAATTCTTAATGTTTATCTTTTTCACACATTCGTCTACAACAATTAGCCACCTTACATGTTCACCCCCCTTCCTTTTGATCCATATACTCTCCCTTCATATATTTGCTTCGTGACTGGATCCACACTCATCCTCTCAACAACCAAACCAAAGTAATATGCTTCTTTCACATTTCACACTCCCTTTCAAACCGCACTCCTTCAGCACTCAATCATTACAAACTCGGTCCACACGAGTTTTTCCACATATATTTCCTAAATATCTCATCCCAACCGCAATCACCTTGCTATTGTATTTCTCCCGATATAACCATGCTTCCCATTCATAAAATAATGTTGGCATCGACACACTTTTATATACTGCCATGTTTGCTTCTTGGCTTCATTTTTACTTATTATTAAGATATTGCATATTTTAAATGATTAAAGTGTTTTTAATTAGCAATGTTTCCCAATATACCAAACTAGTTTGACTTTCTTGGTTTAGACTATAGGTTATAAAACACCAATACAAACATCTTCTTCGAAACAATTAATAAAAACAATGATCAATCTCTTGTATGCTTCAGTAAAATTTAAATTAAGTTTCTTCCCATAATTTTGTTTACTAAATCCATGTGATTAATGAGCGTATATTTGGGAAAAGCACCTTTAGGTATGGGCGAATGAGGGATGGGTTGGAGTGAATTATGATTAATTGGATTATACAAGTTGCTAGAATAGTGTCAGATTGAAAATAAATTACTAAAGTTTAGCCCAAATCACTTGAGATACGGTAATTTACTCCCCCAATTAAAATGAGTAAACTAAAAAATTAATAAGAAAGATTGCAATAACATCCAAACGGTTTATATTGGCAGACAATCAAAAAGAAAGTTTGAGTGTTTTATAGCAAAACTTTGTGAATACTTTCTTAGATATTTCTTAAAATATTCACCTCTTAAAAAGATGTTGACATGACGTTAAATATTAATCCATCTTGGAAAGCTTTTATATAACGCCTAAGGGATCAATCGATCTCTTTACTTAGATCTGCTCTCAGAGATATTTCCTTAGCACTCAAAAACCGGTTTAGTCACATTCTAATAAATATATATTACAATACATGAACAATTTAGACAATATTAATCAATATCATCATAATGTGTGTTGATTTATATTTTCATGTGAGCTGGTGTGTTTTCTGGGTTTATTCTCGTCGTTGATGACTTGACTCTAGCTAGGTCCAAGAAAATTAAGATACGCACAAAAACACTCATTTTTTTATTTATTGCTTTCGATGATCAAATTTTAGTTAATTTCATTTTCAAAAGTGTAATAAAATTTCGATGATTAGTTAATAAAAATATTATTACTGTTCTACCCAATGGGATTCAAAACAAATTTTAAAATATTTTGAAAATTCATAAGTTCTGAAATACCGTCTTCTTTCTATTATTAGTTCCATATCAGTGATAAAGTGGAAAAAAGGCATCAGTCTCGTCTGGTTGAGATATATTGTAATGGATAGGGGGGGTAGGGGAGAGTTTTCTTCCCTTTGAGGTGTACCGAGATTTTTCTAAACTGTTTCCCACCTCTCCTACATGTGAATGCTGGTACACCTCCTTTAAAATATACCTTTATCACACTTACCCTAAGATTTTAAACACGAGTATAGCCTGGATGGTGAGCGAGACGTGGATCAATTAAACAAAGACCCTAAAATGAACTCTTAATAAAATATTAAACAAAATACCGGCCACGTGATATAGTGGCCAGTCCACCAGGCTACGAATCTAGGGGTCCCCGGCTCAGTTCCTGGATGGCACCATTGGTAGTCCTCCCAAAAGAGTAACCATCCCAACTGTTTACCATGGTTTGGTTAATAAGACTTAAGCTATGTTTAAGTGCGGTATGCAGGAACGTTAGTGAATGCTTAGTGGACTGATAGTGTGGTCTCGTGCACACTATAGCTCCACCTTTAAAACTATGATGTCGCAAGCAAACCCACGCAAGTGTCCACTTAGCATTCACTTAGTCAAGTTCTTGCATACGGCCCTAAGATCACTCCTGGCTCCACACCTTCATAATAACTACAGTAGCCCCATGGCTTCTTTGGTGCTGACTGACAGCTGACGTCTTTGAAAAGTTACCAGACCACATTATGTATCCCTACTCCGAACCATATTATCTGCAAAACCATGTGTTTAGCAGCTGTCACTTCTGACAGTCAACATTTAGGTATATACCTAAATGTTGACTGTCAGAAGTCAGCTGTGAGCTGTCAGTCAGCACCAAAGAAGCTACGGGATTACTGTATCATCACAACATCCCATTGCGGGTACGACGTGTAGAAAACCTCCTATGGTGTACCCTGGGTAAATTATGTGCCACCAGAGAGGCTAATAGTCTACACACACACAGGTAACCAAACTAAATAATATGTATATCTACCATTCAAAGATGGCATACGCTTAATAAAGAATGGAGACCAATAGATTAGAATGTTTTATCTCAATGAATTTATTATTAAAATGATTGTTTCAATTTTAACTTATATTTTACTTTAATTTAAAAAATAAAAATTATGTTAGTTAAAATATTAAACTTCACACTGACTAAAGTATAGGATTTGTGTGTGTTTGTGTTGTGGTAAGCCCTACAATGAAAGAGCCACCTGAACGGAATTCAAACCCCAGTCTCACCAATCCAGTCCATGAGAAGAGCAACACTTTAGAGTTTAGATTATGTGACCACTGATTCGAGTGGGACGGAGGTAAATATTCAGTTACGATAAAAGATGGAGGAGAAATACTCCCTAATTTATTGAATGAGGCTCCAACGAAAGTGATACTATTGTTCTAACTAACCAATAAATACACGAAACAACTCTTTATTAAACAAAGGAAGAACGTAATTTAACATGACGCAGAATCTCGTTCAAAATTCCATCGGGCTATAACATTACTAGTCAAACTTTGTTTATACCTTACTTTGCCGTACAGGAATTTTCTACATAAGTGTATACTGATGGATTACATAAGTGTAGAAACAAATAATTAATGTATACAAATTTAGATTTTTGTTAAATATTATTAAACAATTGGTTTAAAATCTATATATAAATATTGATTATTGTGATTGGCAGAATAATGTGTTTGCTTGTATAAAGAAAACATACTTAAGGGTCATGTACGCAAAACATAAATTTGAATGTATTTTTCGAGGCCATAAGACACGATATAAGAAAGTTTGTGCGATAGTGTCGTAACATTTATTTTATTATTATTAATAATAATAACAGCACCGCGTATTACTACCCGTTCGGGTTGTACGCACCTACGCTAATGTGTAATGGTAGGGTGATTGTGAGATGAAATTGAGGATCTACAGTTTAACGTGGAATCCGAACCACGGTGGAGACCTGGCATTCCCCACATTCACAAGATATCTTGTCAGGGGTGAAGGAAGGGTTTGATAATCAGATAAATCTTTGCCGGGACCGAGGATTGAACCCCGGCCGCCAGCATAGAAGTCTGACACCTTACCCCTAAACCGCCAGGCCACCTTTTCTGCTAATTTAACTATTTTCATACATAAAGCTCATCTGAGAGGGAATATTTATTTTCTAACAAATAAAAAAAAACGCAGCCTAAATTGTTTAATGGTCAAAACGGAATAATACTTAATTTGAAAAAAAAAATTGTTTAAAAAAATCCGTAATCATAAATTCAACAAACACACACAAAACTAGTCCCGTGAGTTTTTGTTTTAAATGCTACACGTCTATCGGGCACTATAAATAGCCATTGAGATTCATTTTGCAATCGCCAATCTTCTAGCCGTGATTGCGATAATCTCATGGGGGAGATACCGCCATTTCAATCCCCCCACCCCTTGCTCCTTTTAACTCCTCACCCTTTTACCGACCTCATTTTCAAACGCTGATCGTTATTACTAATTGCTCAACAAAATGTTGTGGTTGGAATCCGCTGCCTAGCAGTCTGTTTGCACTTTAGTGACATCACAAAGGGTTTCGTTTTCATTTCCATTTTCAATCTCGCATTACAGTTTACAGAACGCTCCAGGGACAAAGAGCCATATTTGAATCGCAGTAATGCCGCTTACCATAGTATGTTTTAATTGGTCCTTCAAATATATGCAAAAACACACATAAATACAACTATATATACAAATATATTATACATTTAAAATATTTTTTTGTTCGTCATTGCATACTACTACTCGTTCAGACTATACGCACATTAACTTGTTAGGCTAATACGTTTTGCGATGAGAAAGGTTGAATTTAGAAGAAGTGTACTATAATATTAATTTGCGTAGAGGCCCTTCAGATGTAAAAATAAGGCTGGAGGAAAAAACTTAGGCAGTACTGTTTAGAGTGGGAGTGTAGGAAACCCGAGGGGAAAAATATATGTATTTTTAAAGTTTTCATAACCAAACATTTTTTGGTAAAAATAAATCAATTATTTCTCCAGTAGAAACATAGAGTTGAATTTTCTTCGTGTGGTGATGTAATCAGTTGTTGAATATCTGCCAAGGGCGTCCTGGAATTTAGTGACATCATTTTATCTTCATTTGAAAAGTTTCTCATCTAATGCTGCTATGATCATGACATATGTTCAACAACTGTTATCACCATGTGAAGAAAATTAAACTCTATCTTTCATCTAGAGCAATATTTGACTTATTTTGGACAGAAAATGTTTTTCTACAAAAACTGCAAAAACAGCTTTTCTCGCAACCCCATCACTCCGACATTGTGTGGTCCTTAAATTTTATAAATGATACTCCCACCCCCTAAAAATAACCACCTCCATTTTTAGAATATTTACCTTGAAATGGGTGACGCCTTTAATATCACGTAAAGAATACATTTTAAGTTTATAAAATGGATTCAAGGTTGTTTAAAGTAATGTTAAAATCAATACGCCGTGCCATGAATCCTAATGTTCTTTTCGCAACCATCCTATAAAGATAAAATAGGGATGTGCTTAAAAGTGACACACATTCACAGAGAATGTTAACTCTCTTCAAAAAGTCCAATTTGCTATTAACGTACATTGTGCAGCGAGGAATAAAGGAATTCCAAGTATTCAACCCACACCTATTGGTAAGAAATTCCATCTGAAATAAAATATTTGAGGCGATGCAGAATTAGCAGCTCTTCATAAAAAAAAACATTATATATACTAATGAAAATATTCACAGAATGTAGTGATTCTATAGACATAAGGACCATCATTTCCGCAATTTTATGGTAATTTGAAAAATCGTTAAATTTTAATGTGGAAAAAAATATGTATTTGGTAAAAGCCTTGGTAAAAAATTATTTGAAGTTTTAGTTTTAAAATTTGTATATTTTTTTCAACATTTCACGATGATTCTGATACTATGGAGTCATTTCTCACTTACTTGAGGTATTTAACGTGCACTTCATGAACCCGACTGATTATATCAGAACACGACTTATAAACTAACTTAAATCTAGATCAAACACAACACCCAGCTCCCCTGGTGGTTAAATTCATCACTGTGAAATGGGGAACTCACTTTTCACTAATGATACTTTTTTTGGCAATGCTAGGAATCGAACCCGGGAACTTTGGTTCAGTAAACAGACACGCCAACGACTAAGCTAAGGTGTAGGATTGTTGTATATTAAATTGGGGAGCTTTTATTATTAGTATCTTAGAATAGTATTTAAACTAATCTACCTGTATGTTCTTGAATTAAGACTATTTGTGTGGGCTGTTTATGATCTTAATTTAATAATAAAGACTATTAGGGGTTTGTATTTAATTTTAATACTTTTTAGATAATGATTAATGAATTAGTCTTTGAATATCAAGAATGATATTGGTGCATCCTAAATAAATAAAGTTAAAGAATTTGTTTGTGGTTCGAGGTTGTAAATTCTGAACACACAAATATAGCTATTTTACATTTTAAAATCCAAATTGCTTCTTTAAATAAAGTTATAGCTAAAAATATAGTCATTTAAAAAATAATAATAGGTCTTAATTTTTAATAGGGGATTTTAGTTTATGTGTACAACTTTTTTATAAAATGCACATTATTTCCAATAAAGGGATATAAGAGTATTTACTTAATTATATGCTTTTGAATAATATATTTCTTATAGATCTGCTACAGTTTAAGTTTAATTTCCATATAGGTTTTTCAGCACTTACGAGACGGAACATGATTATAAAATCTTATCCATGTCTATATATAAAACATATCCAGAGCCCGTAAAATCAACAAACCAAACCTTAAAAAAAATTAGGTGGTTTTTATCTCTATGAGTCTAGATTATTTAAATCGAACAAGTCACCAAAAAACGTGTAAATTTTGACCCATTTAAAAGTTTGTGTTTTTTTTTTGTTGGATCTACCACAGAATATTAATAGTCACTTTAAAAGTACTGTTTACATTTTGACTTTTGGTGTATTTATAAAACTTTAGCAAGATAATGTTAGTGAATTTTAGAAAAAGACATCCTAAATGTCAACATAAAATAATTAAAATAAACTTCAGTAAACTATTCTTAATTTAATTGTTGAATGTCTTATTCTAAAATCTCCTTCAGGGAATCTTAGGAAAACTCCAGATACCAAGTTTTAGTCCGATCGGTAAAATGGTTTCTGCTCTAATCCGAGGTACAGACAGAAATGGCGTCGTAAAGAAACATTTTTTGGGTTACAAGGTCTCATTAAATGTCAACATCTAAAATTTCGAGTATGAATTTTTGACAGTCATAATACTTCTCTCTTTGAGGGGTCGAAATAAAATTAAAAAGCATCGTCAAGAAAAGTAAAATACATTTGTAAAAATATATATTTAGGAAAATACAAATATATTTGATTTTTTATCATTATTGGAAAAAAACAAATGTACTATAAACCCATGATTATTATTTTACTGATATTGAAACTTAATGTCAAGTGACAAACGCAGATTTAATGACTTGGCATTTGCCTCGGTGTCCACATGGTCTAAGGCGCTACTCCCACAATAGGCTAAACTGACTAAGACAGGGAAATGGGGATTCGATCCCGGTTGCTGAAGATGCATTTTCCTGAATGTTTTCCCACACTCTCTCCATTCAAATATAAGAGCACTTCCTATAAATTAGGCCCCCCTAATCCCTAGCACATTATTGTAATTAATTCATACGCCTACATCCTGAAAGGTTAACAACGCGGTGATAAAAAATATACTTGAAATAACTTTTTCTTTTAAATTAATTTTTTAGCACTACAAGTCTTGAAATATTTTCAACATGATAGTATACACTTGAAGTAAAACTTATTTGGGGGAGGTCAGCTAAAATTAAGTTTGGAAAGAGTGTAGATGAAGCCATAAGCCTAGAACAATTTTTCCCTCTTCCTTTTCTTTCGTTCATTTGACTTAGAAAATGATATGTCAAATGAATCAAAGATATGGGTGGGAGATTAGAGTGTGAAAATATCGCTCTTGGTTTACGGCTCTTATCGTGTAGGGGACGTGAGAAAAGACCAAATTTTTTAAGTTTTTCTAACGAAACTTTTTTTTGTCAAAATAAATAAAATATTGCTCTATTAGAAACAAATAGTTTTATTTTCTTCACTTGGTGATATCAACAATTTTTAAATATCTGTCATGAGCATAGCAGCGGAATGTGATATGAACACTCCCACCTAACACCCCATTTGCTTCGGTGGCCATATAGTCTAAGGCATCACTTGCTCAATCGACTAGACTGCTAATGACGGGTAGATTGGGGTTCGAATCCAGGTGTAGCGTAGGGAAAGACGTTTATCCTCTCTATATTCAGGCAAATGTGGACACACTTCCTCTAAATTCAACCTCCCTCGTCTCTAGCTCATTAGCGTAATTATTGCATATGAGTACAACCCTAATGGGTAGTATAACATGGTGATAAATAAAACTCCTTGGGATTTATCTTAATTTAAAACGTTGACCTGTCAATATGCCTATACCAAAATAAAGAACTGTTTAGATTACTAAATGTTTAAAATTAAAGTGTGTGTATTTTGTGAAACATTAATTTAATTACCTTGGCCAAATAATTTTAAAAAAATACTGGTCTTAGCTTGCATTTCCCTCCATCCCACATTAAATGACATCTATATTTTTAGATACTCTCCCTACTGTGATCGTACTCGAGTTTTCCTTCCAATATCCCCTGGATGGTTGATATAAGGTCTTGTTATTCAACACGTTTCCAAACGTTATTGCTACTCTGAATACCTATTCTGATGGAAATGCATGGTAACTATTGGATAACAGTGTTGTCAAATAAACCACTAATTTTGCAACGTTGGGTCATCGTTGTTGTCAGTAGATCCTTACTCCATCCAGAACACTATCTTTTGACATTACTGTAAGTTAAGAAATTTGGCAACAGTTAACTGAGAGAGAGAGAGCGAAGATGAAGATTTTATCCATAATACCTTAATTTCCCTCAGAGATGATATTGGGTGTGGGAATATGTGATGGTTTGTCCATAGTAGAGTCCATTTTGGATGATTTGTCATCCGCGCCTGTTTATGTATAGCATCACCCAGCGGCGAGAGAAGATATACAAAGAGAGTCAGTGTAGAAGTTTGTTTCGTCCTTTTAACAACTCTCCAAAGTGAAGAGTTTCTATGAATGGCTGAAAGAGGGTTGGGTCTGGAGAATAAGAGAAGAAGAACAAGAAGGCGATACGCCAAAAAGTGGGACAAAGCACAACCGTAAAAAAAACTACTTTTTTTTTAACCAAGAGAGAGTGAAAGAGAAGAGTTGAGAAGGTGAATGTGTATGATGTCACCCAAGTGTAGTCTCAAGTCTTGGTCGTTAATCATCGTTGGTGGAAAACTCTTCGCGGGAGTTGTTGAGAGGTAAAGAAAGGATGTTGGGGTGCGTGAGGTAGAATTAGTACAAGTAGTTTGAGATAGGGGTGTGTGAAACAAGATTGGATGAAGTGACAAATTTTCTTTTTGGGACGTACAGCGTATTTTGGCAAAAAAAACTGATCTTGAATATCTGTCATGTGCTAGCAGTATTATCTAACAAACGTTTTAAATGAAGAGAAAAAATTGTCTTTAAATTCTGGGAAAAAATTGACAGATATTCAAGAACTGTTGATATCATCATTTGATTACAATAAAACTAATTTTCTACTGGAGAAATGTTTTGTTTATTTTGGCCAAAAATATATTTTTCTATAAAAGATGAA
This sequence comes from Timema douglasi, assembly GCA_901482245.1. Taxonomy (NCBI): domain Eukaryota; kingdom Metazoa; phylum Arthropoda; class Insecta; order Phasmatodea; family Timematidae; genus Timema; species Timema douglasi. Next base: position 19,469 of record CABEEJ010005232.1, read on the forward strand.
TATAAAAATGCCCTTCCCTCATAATCACTACACTCTCATCTAATTTAGTACGGGTGATTTGAGTTGAGAATGAGCTATAGTACTAGGTTTCGTTACGTAAACATATTATAAGAGTTCCAAATACTATGAACGATTCAATAGAGTAATCTTGGATAGTTATTAGTCAATTTTGAATTTTTAAATAAATTGGTCTGTTTATTATAACGCAAGTGATTATGCACTGGCATCCTCCCTGAGATGAGATGAGATGCGTGGCGATGGATGCCAGATCTGGCTCACTATGGCCACCCCTACCCTTCATGAGAAGGCTTGTTGCAAATTAGACTCCCGCAAGTTTCTCTTCCAACTTCCACCTTCCCCATGATGTTTTTTCAGTTACCTCCTAACTAGGGAAGGTTGAATTCATTAGATGGAAGCTAGACGTTACTAAATCCTTTAATTGCAGCTATTGAAACATTCAATTGTACTGATGAATTAACTTATTTTTTTGTAATCATTATATTCATAAATTTTAAATAAAATACAATATTCAGAGTAAATTATTTACATAAAATTTGATTATAAGTTTTAAAAATATTCGGAAATTAATTAAATAAATTGTGATTAGTAGTATGGCTAATGTTTTTGGTCAACCTGATAGTCAAAGCGAGTAACTATTATTATTAAACCATGCCATTTCCAAGTATTTAAGATGCTACTTACGATTATTTTTGACTTAAATTCTAACCGAACAGAATTATGAAAATAAATTTTATGAAATGGTGGCAAAATATAATCGGAAATTAAAATCAGAAAATACGTTATGAAAGAAAGTATAGGAGCTAATAAGAAATTGTCAATAACAATAACTAATAACATTGAACTTTCCCATATTAACTTTAAAAAAATATTACTGTAGGTCAGGCCTGCCAGGTGCTCAAACCGCGACCGGTTACACTGCGGGGCCCCCTCTCTTTGTGATATTCTTCTACTTCAATGGCGGTTGAACTTTATTTGTCTAGGGGCAGTCAGGAAAAAAAAGAATTTTGGGCGAACCTGCTATCCTACACCGTAAACGCCTAGAAATGTTTTTACCGTGGCGTTCATCTAGGTTGGTTTTTTTTAATTAGACTCTTCTTTAAGCTATTTAAGATGGTCCTGCCCAGTAAATATTTTTAATTTGAATCTCCCTATTAGCTATTTTTAGTGGTACTCGTCTAGAATTATATACCTATTATAGAAGATTAAGTTGGGTGACTCTAGAAGTTTTAGAATGTCTTCGCCTGGAAAATCTTTGAAAATTGAATGGAAGCTACTTAGAGTAGGCGTCTTCCAGCGAATTTCGAAAAATGTTATGCTCTCAGAAGATATTTGGAATAATCCTCCTCTGGCAATGTTGATGATTGAATGCCTCTATAATCTATTTAGAGTGATCTTCTTTATACATAGTTTTAAAAATTGGATTACTCTAAAAGTTATTTAGAGTTTTATGTAAATCCATCTTTCAGCTTTATGTTCTAGAATATCAGGTGGGAGTGAGAAAAAAACTAAAGGAAGGCAAATTTATTCCACTCAGGGAGAGACAAGTTCTTTCCAGAGTGGTAATGCACACACCCCTTATACTACAACAACCCTTGACTTTGGTTTGTACATTTTTATTTAACTTGTTTTGTCACTTTTAACAGAGAAAATAAATATACATAAATGAGTGCGTATCTGAACCGAACACTGAAATATTACACACATTATTAAATATTTAAATTTAACTTTATTTACTGGCTGAATCTCGTTGTATGTCAACTATAGTTTCAATACAAATTAATAGATTACGTGAAATCTCCAAACACTTTGAAATGAGGGACCAAACTGGATAAATACCGGTAAACTCTATAGGAGCCCCATCTGGTGGCCTAGATATTTATTGTTCTTCAGCATAGATAGGCATTTTATTTATTTTATTTAGCACTACATCTTACTAACCGTTCAATTTATACGTTTAAGTACTAATTACTCTAACGGATTAGAAATTGGGAAGATTGAAGTTAGAGGAAGTGACTTGGCGGCAGATTGAAAAACCATTTAGAAAAAGAAACCTCCATTTCAGCCTACCGATATTCAAACCTCGATCTCCCAGTCCTCGACAGTCAAGTTCAACACGAAACTCGCATGTTAACCAACTACGCCACCGAGGCGGGTAGGAGTTTATTGATTATCAGCCACATTTTATTTTGTATTTTATTCATCCTTTATATTTTTCTTTTAAACTCATGAATTTGATCTTGGACCTGGTCCCCGAGAAGTTATGGGCCTGGCAGCATGTTAATTCTCCTCCC
>CABEEJ010005232.1:25031-37883 GCA_901482245.1 Timema douglasi
GGGGGGGGGGGGGGGGGGGGGGGCGGAGCCAATGGGTGTCTTGAGCATAATTTAAACCTAATTTACCAACCCTTGGTGACTGTTGATGTAATCCCCCCCCCCTAAGATAGAGATTTTCAAAGCATCATCCGGGAATCGAACCTGGAACCCCTAGGTTCATAGTTATGTGCACTTACAACTACCTCACGGTGTCAGATATAATGTAAAAAAATCTTATAAATGATTTAGTGGGGAGTTATTAAAAAACTGTTATAAATAGTATATAATAATTTATTTGTGGCGCATAGGTAGATTTAAAACATAACGTATTGGTTGATACCTATATTTATTTACTTTCAACATTGACAAAATTACGGTATTATTATTAATTACTATTATTATTATTATATTTGCATAAATACTATCTCTGAAAAGACAATGTAATAACATTTAATTTTACGTATTAATGTATAATAGTATCTCTGATAATAAATTAAACTTTTAACTACACCTTTAATAGAATTTTGATAGCTAGATTCGTTTTGAAAAAATGTCTGTCAACATTGATAACATATTACAATATAATCAGAATTATTTTCCGGGTATTTATAATTTCAATCAAAAGTGATAGATGGTCATCACAAGACTTGAAATTTGAATACGTGAAAGTAGATCTAGTAGCTTTTATTCCGTTGTATAAGGCCCCCTCCTATACAAAAAACTTGACTGAATAACTCTCAAAAAAATATGCAAAGGACTATCTTTAAGAAACATACAAACAAAGGAGTTTAAAAAGAGCTAACCCAAATAATATAATTAAATTTTCTAACTAAACAACAATATGTCAACAAGTCCAATCTTGACATTGAGTACGAATGATTACATTTCTGGTTATTGTACTGTATTTCTATCCAAATGTTTGATTAATGATAGTCGTTTCTGAAACACGATGTTTCCAGAGAAGATACAAAAAAGATGAGTTTACTTACTACTGTGCATGAGTTAACAATGAGCTAATAAACAGAATCTGCTTGTTTTGTAATACTGCCAGCAATATCTTGCACTTCGTAGCTTTGGTAGGATATATTGTATTTATAATTAATAGTGTGGCGTCTTTCATTAATATTAATTTCAAATTACTGACTGACTCAGCGGCATTTATGAATATTTAATATTAGGAGCATTATGAGGTTTAATTAGTTTACATAGAAATTTGTCATCACTAACATTTATGAAAATAGCTACAAATATTACCAAGTTATTTACTCTCAATAAATATTGAGTAAAATTATGTTTAATTAATTCAGAAGTTTCACAGCTTTATCGATTTTAACTTGTTCGCTATCTTACAGGGAATAATTGTGAGCGTCAAGAAATCAAACTCAAGATTTTGGTTAATGTTGACGTTTCATTACCCCCCCCTTCCCGAATCCAAAAAAGTTGTTTTTGAATTTCCGTCCGTCTGTACCTCGGACTAGAGCCTGAGCCTAAACCATTTTACCGATTGGGCTTAAAACTTTTTATTTAGGGTTTTCATAGGGTTTCCCCGAGGATTTTTTTATAATTAGATATCCAACCCTAAAATTAAGGGTAGTTTACAGAAGGGCAGAAATAGAAAAATTCTATTGTCTCAAAATTTGCTGTAACGATTTTGATTAAATCTGTATCTGGAATTTGTTTATCATAATTGACCAGATGGCTATTCTTATTTTCTCATGAAAATAACTTTAAGGGTACTTAACGTGAGGTAAATTTTACAATTTTCATCATTTCTCCACAAATATTTGAGATATTGAATAGCTTATCATTGTAAAGTTGTACTATTAAATATAAAAATATTTTATTTGAAATATATTTTTATAAAATTAATAGTTTAAGTTATAAGCAAATGTATATACTTTTTAATCCAGTTCTTTGAAAATGAGTTTGATTCTTAAGCTCTTTGGTGGATAAAGATAATTATCGTTTGTCAATTTTTCTGTGACAGTGTTCCTAGTTCTTAGTTCCACATAGTAAATGTATATTATTTCATTTATGATCTTTGGTGAAGTGTTTCTACAATACTTATGTTCTCACTAGCTCCTACCCGTCACGGCTTCGCCCGCAACAATTGATAAAATATTTTAATTTTTAACTAAATTGTTTTGGTCATAAATCAAACTCTTTTTTTTAAATATCTATGCGTTATTCTCAGTTCTGGCTGTACATAATTTTGCCGTATTTTAATTTTCACTTTTAAATATTTCGTAATAAAAGAAATATATATTATTTAAGTTATCAATTATAAACTTTTAAAAAAAATTTTACCTTCATAATTAGTAAGATAAATAAATAAATGAAATAATATTTTATTCGAACTACATAGCTAAAAATCACATAATATTTATTATTTATTAGTATGAAACTACGTCACACTAATTGTTATTTACTTTAATTACAAAATATTAAATCACAAATTCTTAAATAAAATCATTTCAATCACTTTATAATCATATATTTATTATTATTTAAAATCAAAGGTTTGGAATAGTCCTATATGTTATTCCAGGACATACTCTACCAACGTACAAAGTTTCATTTGAATCCGTTCGAATCTGTTAACTTTATATTACTTTACCTCACCTTTTTAAAGAGTAGTAAAGAACAGTTCAAAACGAAAACTTACGCACGAAAAATACTGTTGAACTTTTATCATAAAGGTGATTTCGTATGTACACGTGAAAACAACAAGATTTCTCTCAACTCTTCGCTCTGTAGAAATATTTTGAAGGTTGGTTGGTGCGTAAGTTTTCGTTTTGAACTGATCTTTACTAACTATAAAAAATGGTGAGGTAAAGTAATATTTTAATTATAATCACATTCATATTTACTCGTAAAATCTCATATATATTTGAAAAGTTTAAACATTAGTATTGTAAAATTAATGTAGAATCACAGGTTGGGAATAGTCCTATAAGTTATTCCAGGACATAATCTACCAACGTACAAAGTTTCATTCGAATCCTTTCAGCAGTTTTGGCGTGATTGAGTAACAAACATCCATACACACAAACTTTTGCATTTATAATATTAGTAAGATTATTAGGTTTAACAAACCTTACGAGTTTTTACTATTCAAGTCAGAAAATCACATTTATTGATAAGCTTTTTGGTGGTCCCAGATGTTCTTATTTTCTTGATGTTTCTGTAGAAGTGTATGCTATTTGATTTATTATTTTTGGTGAAATCTAATGATGCTCTTTTTACTTTTTCTCGACCCATTGGAGAGATAAGTATTGTGATTGTTATTGAACTCAAAATGTTGATAAATTTTAACGTTCACTCACTGAAACATAAAAGTGTTTTTTTGTAATGCCGTCTATCTGTCTATTTGTTTGTCTATAGCTCAGCTTAGAGGCAAAACCATTTAAGAGATTAGGCAAGAAATTAAAATATTTTAGGCTGGAATATATTTTTACAAAATCAATAGGTTATTATCTATAAGCCGTTATTTGTATGTATGTATGTATGTATATAAATATATAACTAAATATATAATAGGGCACATTTACACCAAGAATTTATATCTACAGTGTTACTCGCCGTAGTGGCGTAATTGGCTAACGCGTTCGTTTCGTGTTGAGCTTTACTGGCGAGGACGGGGAGATCGAGGTTCGAACATCCGTCGGGTGAATTGGAGGTTTTTTTCTTAAATGATTTTCCACTCCCCCTCCACTAAAATGTGGACTCACTTCCTCTGAATTCTACCTTCCCAATCCCTAGCCTTTTAGCTTAATTAATATTTAAGCGTATAAACCGAACGGGAAGTAAAATGTGGTGCTAAATAAAAAATGCATTCCTTCTAAAAAATCTTATGTTATACTACTAGGAGATTTTAACTATATTATTGGACATTAAGATCATTTTTTGTTGGAATTAATGAGAAAATATAGTTTGAAACCCAATTTGAAGTCTGACGAGCCATCTACAAACAAATATACGTAGATAGATGTAATTATATGTAATATGACAATACCCAGATTTGGAGTGTACGAAAGTAGTTTTTCATATCATAAACCAATTTATTGCAAATTTATAGATCATTTTCCTAAATCTCTTCTTACTTTATTATCTGGAATTATCTGGAAATACATAAATCTAGATTGTTTATATTCTTAAAATTAGAAGTCAAATCCTCTGTCCTGTTTTCAAGTTTTACTAATCCCTACTAATTTGAGTTTACCTTTATACAGCCAGCAAAAATTAGTCAAAAAAACTCTTAATCACAATAATTCATATTAAATGTTGACATTATTTCAATAGTTATTGATTCCTTAGATTTGTTTTTACTTCACTCTATTAATCTTTAGTAAATACAATTTTCATAAATTTTAACATGTAAAGCAGATCCCAATTTCCAAGCTGTCTGAAAATGGTTCAAATTTAATTTTAAAAAGGGCTTTGCAATATTAAATTGTTTGAAATGTTCTTTGGTGGACAAATATGCGCCTCTTTTCTTAATGTTTCTATATCAGTGTTTATTGTTTTATTCATGTTCTTATGTGGAGTGTTGATGCTACAATATACATTATTCCGTTCAGAAAACTTACGAGTTTTTAGTAAATGTATCTTTATTTTAAAATAAAAAGAGGCAGTAAGTTTGTGAGGTGCACCATACCATTTATTTCTAAAGTGCATTCAACATATTAAATAAATTACCTTTACTTATTAAACTAAATAAAATTTCTATAACAGATTGCTCGGTGGCCGAATGGTATAAAGCTTGACTTTTTCAATGGACAGGATTGCCGATGTAGGTAGATTGAAATTTTAATCCCGGTCAGGTGTTCTGAAAGAGATTTTCCTAAATGGTTTTCTATTATCTCCCCACTCAAATGCGGGTAAACTTCCTATACATTAAACTTTCTAATCTCTAAAACAGTAGCGTAACTATCTAAATGGGTATATATACGTGGTTTAAAAAAAAATTATCACTAAACTTTATTCATCAAGTCAAATTTGTTTGAATATGAGTAATTGAAAATTATGTCGAAACAAGTTGACACAAATGTACAATCTATAATATATATTTACCATAAAATTGATAAAAATTAGTTAAATATAAAAAATACAAATGTATATCGAAGTAAGGCTATTTTCAGAATTAGTTAAGAAATTATTGTTTTTGTTTCAATGTTAAATTTGTGTAATGAAACGTATAGGGACGGATTCCATGGTTGAGAGGGTGGTCTCTGACAGCTATCAGAAGGTTCTTTATTGCCAACATTGACTAGAAGTGACTGATATCAACCATTTTGGAAAGCGTTATTATTTTCCTATTAATACACTAATATCAAAAGTGTTATCAAATCTGTCTAATAATAATTTTCTAAGGATTAGGCACACTGTATAATTGACTTTTTAGTAATTTATTGAAAAAACCAATTTTATAAATAGAACTGATATGCCTATGTTTTTTTGTTTTGTGATTGTGGCAATTAAATATTGTTATAATGCATGAAATAATTATTTTTTTCTTAGCACTGCGTCTCACTACCCTTTAGGGTCATTCGTTTATGTACTAATTAAGCTAGTAGATTTAGGGATGAGGAAGGTTATATTTATAGAAAGTTTACTCACATTTGCGTAAAGGAAGAATGGAAAAGCATTTTGGAAAAATAACTCTCAATACACTCGACTAAGATTCGAACCTTGATCTCCCTGTCATTGTCAATCTAATCCACTGCATGAATAGTGCGTTAGAACATACATTTAACGAAACGAGTAATAATGATTAAAAATTAACTAGAAATATTATCGTCACACTTGTATCTTTTTATAACTGTCCATCAAAATAAATAAATGGTACTGAACTCCGCACGGACTTTCTCGCTCTATTGTTTAAAAATGGAGATTCTTACTCAAAACTCGTAATATATGTGAAACGAAATAATATACACTAGCAAACCCAAGCATAAATTGCACTATACTTATGTAAAACCTTTTTTTTTTTAGTCCTGGTTTTAAATTTTATAATTTTGTTTTTAAAGAATTAATGTCCTTATTTGTATATTTGGACCGATAAAAAGAATCAATGCTGGGTTCACAAGGGTCAACACTTTGTATTAAAATTTCAACTTTCGGTTAAAATCTTTGATATTTTATTAAGTGTTGCAAATCTTCATGCCATCGCATTGCTATTAACTATCTCATTTATAAATTTTGACCAACAAAAAATTTAAATATTTAATATTGAGTATAAAATGGATATATATCATTGTTTTACAAACATTTCTCCTAATAGTTTTAAGGATAAACAGCATACACTTTTAGAAACCTACTTATATTTAATTATTCTATGGCATTGTAGAATTATTGCGTTAAAACTTATGTAGTATCTCTTTACAACTAAAGCTCACAACATTTTATTAATATATTTGCCAATATCTCAAAAACTGTTGGATTTATAAAAATATATTCCATATAATTTTTTTTATTTTTAATAGTGTTACAATTTTGCAATGATAAGTTATTTAGTATCTTAAATAGTTGCGGAGATACGGTAGTTTTTGCTTCTGTAAGGTATCCTAAAATTAATTTTCATTGTAGAATGAAAATAGCCAATTTATTTATAATATAATCAACACCTAGATACGAGTTTTAAACAAAGCCATTAGTCGATTTTGAGAAAATTTATTGTTTCTCTTTTCGTCCATTCTTAAACTACTCTTAATTTTAAGTTTATACAGACACACAGAGAAACGTCATTGCAAAGACCACTTTTTAGGTTATGGGGGGTCTTGAGTCGTCGACATCCATCATCATTTCAGGTTAGATTTTCTTTTGCGGTCGCAATATTTATACCTTTTGTGTTCGAAAAGTTAAAAAATATATATTTACGTATAGCTTGAAAGCTATTGGTTTTATAAAAATATGCTTCTTATAAAATATTTGTATAATAAATTGACCTACATATTTGTAACGATAAGTAATTTCATATCTCAAATAGTTTAGGAGATATTATATATAAAAAAAAGTTAATTTACGCATCAGACCGGAGACCTTAAACTCATTTTACCGAAATATTATAGAAAAAACCAATTTTGTGTGGAATATTTAAAAATGTTTATAAATGAAATTTAATCAAAATCGTTAGAGCCGATTTTGAGAAAATCGACTTTTTCTCTTTTTGCACTTCAATAAACTATTCTTAATATTAGGGTTTGATATCCAATTACAAAACCCCTTGGGGAAACCCAATGAAAACCCTAGATACCAAGTTTTAGCCCGATCGGTAAAATAGTTTAGGCAATAGTTGAAGGTACAGACAGACATACAGAAAGTCAAAAACCACTTTTTGGATTCTGTGGGTCATGAAACGTCAAGATTCATCAAAATCTTGAATTCGAAATCACAATACTTTCTCTAACTGTAAGATAGCGAGAAAGTAAAAAAAGTGTTTATAGATTGAAAAGAGAGATAGCGATACGTAGTACTAATTTCAAAATAAAAGGTTTTTATTTGTAAACAACGTAAGAACACAACCGTCTTGATAGGTGGAAGGACGCCATCAACCTCACTTATCTCATCTCGTTCACCATCTTTATTTGAAAAGACGGCAGCCATTTACAAGTTATCGTTTTTTAAGAATTTTTAAATGAACTACAGACGCCGTTTCCACATAAAAATAAACATTTAAATGGTTATCTTCATAAGTGTATGTTTTAAAAATATAAAAACTGTTTGTGATGTTAATCGAATTGTTTGTTTGTGTGAATGTTTTGACTGCCAGAATTAACACCAAGTCAATATATGGCCTTGCAGAACATAATATGGTTGGGTGGATGTACTGTCATATACCATCTCTCCTACTATAAATTAATTAACATTGAGAATTCTACCTTCCCTTGCTGCTAAGTCACAAATAGGCAACGTCATAAACGTGAAACTTTAGGCTTCCACTTCAAACCCGTTGACCCAGATCAAGATTTAATCAATCATAATGTTCTGTTGAGAATCCAGCATAGTAAGTATTATTCTTAGCATTACGTTAACCCTATACTGCTTACCTTCCAATATCCGTTTTCTAATTGCCCTTCTGGACTTCATCATTCGTAGCCCAGTTTGTGGAAAGATTAGCCAGTACTAATGTACATTTTCCCAGGGAACGCCCAAATGTACTAATCTTACATCCTTTCCATGGCGGCTCTTTCCATGTCCCGATAAGATGAGACGAAGGAGATAATTAGTATGAGCGTGTGGAACCAGTGGAAGCACTTAAGCCTATCTTAACGTCTAATCAAACAAATCCTGGTGACCGTTGGGGTGATTTCCCTTTCGGGAATAAGACTCAAGGTACCAGTTGGGAATCGAACTCGGTTCCAACTAGGCTAATAGCCAGATACAGTGACCACTACTCCACGGGGTCAGTTCCAACGTATGGTACAAGTGTGGCTTAACTAATATCTTGTCAAAATCAACCTTAACACAATATGATTTTACATCATTTTAACTACCAAACTTTTTAAATTACAATAGGTTCAACCATTTATATCTGAAAAGCTTTCTTCCTTCAAATGTAAGAACGAGAATGAAGAATGGATACAATGTTTAAAGAATATTAAAAGATTCTAAAATTATATATATCAAAAGGATCTAAAAAATATGAAAAGTTAAAATGAAAAGGCTTGAGGTTAAATTAGCATTGTCTACTTCTGCTTCTAACTTCAAGAAGTGAAACGTTATTAATGGTTCTTAATATTTTTTATTCTTCATAGGATTCTTAAAAACAAGATAAAAGGTTTTTAGAGGGTTCGTAAATTAATAATATAAGTAAGGGAAAAAAAGAGGATGTTTAAGTAATTTAATACAAAATAAAATATTATGAAGTAAAGTAAAACATTGTAACTATAATTTCTTACTAAAACATCCAACAATATGGATACAAACGAGTTCATCTAAGACAGTGTTACTCAAAGTCTGATCCTCAGACACCTGGTGGTCCGTGGTGGCCTGGCAAGGGGTACACAGGACCCCAGGGAGGTTTCGTAGTACAAATAAATTAAAAAATATTGATCACATATAATTTTTAAGAATATATTAAATATAAAACATCCATACTATGCTGTATTTGTTTCCTAGGTACACACAGATATTTAGCTCAGTTGGTAGCGTGTCTGTCTAAAGGGCTAAGGGTCCCGGGTTTGATTCCTGGAATGACTGAAAAATTTATCATTGGTGAAATGTGGGTTTACCCTTTCATAGTGATAAATTAACGTCCGGGTACTGTATGTTGTGACTGTCTTAGTCTTAACTTATAATCTAAGACATATGAAACTACAATAGGCCTAGCAAGCCGGTAGTGGAAAAATATATGGCTTGAATAAAAAAAACGAACCAAGACCACAGGCAGGGAACAGTAATGGGTGTAAAGTGAAGAACCTCTCCTCCAAGAATCCTCCCAACGAAGTGTCATTTCCTCTCTCCTAAATGCTGGTCACTTTCAAACTAGTCTAGGGAGAATATACCGTGTGTTTTTAAGAAACCTATTATTATTATTATTATTATTATTATTATTAGCACCGAGTCTTACTACCCGTTCGGGTTATACGCACTTACGCTAATGTGTAATGGTAGGGTGATTGTGAGACGAGATGAAGGACCTACAGTTTAACGTGGAATCCGAACCACAGTGGAGCCCTGGCATTCCCCACATTCACAAGATGTCTTGTCAGAGGTGAAGGAAGAAGAAAACTATTGACCTACTACTGTCTTTTCTCGAACACGGCTATCTTAAGTAACAGGCCGGAAGACTGAACTCGGGCAACACATTGACAGAGAGACCTGTTCAAATACACAGATTAGTTTTTGGCAGTTATTATTGTTTATCGGCTTGGTTAGCCTAAACTAACCTAATCAAACCCAGTTTTTGACGGGACTTATTTACATTCAATTATGGTTGATTGTAATTTTATAAACTCACCTGTGATTTTGTAAAATGTCCGTCGAGTATGTGAAAAAGTAAAGACTTTTTTACATTCCTCAAGTGAACCAGTGGCTTTGTAGAATCACCGGTGACTTTACGAACTCATCACATTCAACACATTCACAGTAGCATATATAGCCTACGCTAAACCTGAACGGTTAGTGAGATGCGTTTAAGAACAATATAAAAATAAAACTACATTTCACCAAAGGTGATACATGTGTCACCGTAAACAGTTGTTTAAATTATTATTATTATTAGCACCGCGTCTTACTACCCATTCGGGTTGTACGCACTTACGATAATGTGTAATGGTAGGGTGATTGTGAGATGAAATGGAGGACCTACAGTTTAACGTGGAATCCGAACCACGGTGGAGGCCTGGCATTCTCCACATGTCTTGTCAGAGGTGAAGGAAGGGTTTGGTAATCATATAAATCTGTGCCGGGACTGAGGATTGAACCCCGGCCGCCAGAACAGAAGTCTGACACCTTACCCCTAGACCACCAGGTCACCGACAGTTGTTTAAACACAAAACAAAATATACTTTTGCTACTTAATTAAGATTAAGTGCGTGGGTTTTGTCATTTTAGCTCTTGAATAGAATGGAAAGGTAAGAGTATCCTTTATTTAGTGCTAGAATATTTATTTAAATAAATATTATGGAATTGTAGAAAACTGAAGCACAACTAATGTAAAGCACTTTAATATTTCGAGGTTTCCATACTATCATCTTTCAGAGATACCGTTAAACCTGCTTCGGTGACCGCATGGTCTAACGTGCTATTCTCCCAGTAGAATAGACTGCCGATGGCGGAGATATCAAGGTTCGAATCTCGATATGATGTACAGAAGGTAGTTTTTCCAAAATGGTTTTTCACTCTCCCTTCACGCAAATTCTGGTACACTTCCTTTCAATATAACCTTCCTAATACCTAAAACCGTTAGTGCAATTAGAACATAAGTGTTTAACCTAAACGAATAGTTAGACGTGGTGCTAAAAAAAACTAATGTAAAGTGGCATCACTAAAGCTTACCTCTTGCAACCATATTATCCATCTTACTTTAAAGTTGTGTTAAATCTGAACTGGCTAAGGAATTTTGCCTTCTCAGATTTTAAAGAAAGGGTGTTTTGAATGGTTTAATTACGAATTATAATTGATGCGATTTTTAAGAACCATTTATTACCATACATTCGGGTTTACGCTTATAATTAATGTTGACATGATACTCATCATTAGCATCATCATCATGTCAATGTTTATCTATCATTATCGATTTTACTAAACATATAAATTGAATAAATATGTGTGTGCACTTATTTCACTATAACAACTTCAATTTAAATAGATTTTACTTCTGTGTTTAGGCCATGAGAAACTTAAACTATCTAAATAAAGCGACTAGTGTTAGGAGAATTAAATGTATAAAAATGTATCTATATTCACCTTGAGATAATATCTAAAACTATACTAATGCTGTAAAATAATTGCACAAATTAAACAAATATATGTACCACTTTGTTTAACTAACAAATATCAGTGGATAGTTTATTTAAACGTCAACTTCATATAGACAGGTATGACGTTTACGTTGAGATATGAGTTTGAATACACATTGGATTTACTGAAGATTTTTTTTTTTGAATGGATTTCTACGTAAATGCTTATCGTCTGAATTCTATTTTTCACAATCTTGTTACTTTTGTGTTACTAAAATACTTAAAAGTTCCGTTGATTAGTAAGAAGCAGAAAGAGGAATAAAAAACCTAGTTTTTTAAAAATTTATTTGTAGTTCTTAATTAATAATCTCCTTTTACTAGAACTAAAGAGCTATATTAATATCCTTTTCTGGAAAGAGGCATAGTTATGACAAAATAATTCAACTTACAAAATTATTAATGCATTTTTACAAGTAAAAAAAAAGGTCGTTTTCCTTCTTGTGAAGTGTATAAAAAGATGAAAATTGGCTCATTTCCAATTTGGTTGATCCAAAATAAAATAGTTAACCCGTAATAAAAGAAGAGTTATTAAGTTCTATGGTCTCGTAAATATATCCTTTTTTTTTACTAACCCGATATTTTCATGGATTAGTTGAAAAGTGCATTATTAAAGAGTCTTAGAGTCTCAAATTTATGAGCATTCACTTAACCGTAAGGTATGGAGTGAATACTGAATGTACTTCTTTATTCCACTTTTCATAGGAATACAAACCAATTCTACGCCAGTAGTTACATGGTCTAAGGCGCTACTCTCGTGGTAAATTATTAGACAGCTAACGATGAGAATATTGAGTTTCTAATCTCGGTCTGGTGTAATTAGGTGGTTTTCCAAAATGGTTTTCCAACCTCCTTCCATGCAAATGCTGGTACACTTTATATAATTATAACCTTACTCATCCCTAAAACCATTAGCGTAATAAGTTCATAAGCGTGTAAACCGAACGGGTAGTAAGATGCGGTGTTAAAACTAATACAAACTAACTAAAACCTTTATAGAAACAATAATGTATAATTATGTTTATACTACTTATTAATATTTTTTCTACTGTGTTTGACTGTCCGTTTAGGTTGTACATTTATGTACTAATTATGATATTATGTTAGGGACGAGGAGGCTTTAATTTAGATAAAGTTCACCCCCATCTGTGTTGAGGGAGAGTGGGAAACTATTTAGGAAAAACAAGCCTCAGTACACCCGACCAGGATTCGAAACACCAACCTCCCTGTGATCATCAGCCCTGTATATCGTGAGATTGACGCCTCAAACAATTTGAACACAAAAATAAGTTACGTGAAATGAGGTAGGCAGACTGTATAGAACATTTACCCGCGTTTGGGAGAGTGGTAAATAATTTAGTGGGGAGAATCGTGCTCGGTAAATTTGGCCGGGATTCTAACCTTGACTGCC
>CABEEJ010005232.1:37893-52584 GCA_901482245.1 Timema douglasi
CTCCCCCCCTCCCCACCCCCAATTGTAAAACCATAGATGAGTATGACGTTTAGTCCGTGAGTGCCACTGATGCGTTTGAAAAATTTATAAATTTCTTGTTTATTTTATTTGACAAAAACGTTTATTATGTAAATGTCATTATTTACAACTCCTTCAATATTTAAAGCAGAAACAACTTGCCACGCAGAGAGATCATCGATACTGGTCACTTTTATATTAAGGGGAAAGAGGGGGAAAGAAGAACATCACAAACATTTTTCAGGACGTCTTTTTTTAGATCAAACCCCACAAGAACTGCAGCAATATTTTTTAAATAATTTTAATACGAAAAAAAAATGTTTTTTAACAATAATATAAAGCAGGGATCGGCAAAAGGTTAGGAACGATCAACCGGTTAATTTTGAAGCAAGTTTCGGTCGACCGCATAACAAAACTACATCGTCAAGTAAAGGCAAGCTTGTCTTGCATTATTCCACTATGCTACAGCTTATAAGACAGTACGATAGTATAATCCGTCAAGGTAAGACCACTGCCGTTCAGGGTAAGCGGAGTGTACATTTATGTATTTTCTATAAAGGCAGGGGGATAAGTATCGGAGGAAATATTGAATTTAAGGAATAAATACAAGATTTATAGAAAAGTAAATATTAAAAGTTGAGTGGAGAGACGAAGAGGGATCGCAAGTAATAGTCGATCGGAACCTAAAAAGGTTGCCAAACCCTGATATAAAGTGTTCTTTGAAAGGAATAATTGTCTAACAGATGTAAGCACTAGATTAATTAGAGTTTTTAAAAAACACCATTCTTCTTTTTCTCCCTTGTATTTCTTAGATTTTATCAAAAATTTATTGTTTGACAGACAAAAAAGGTGGTGATTTGGGGGGTTAAGAGGGTGAGACAGTAAACATATTTTACAAAGAGATTCTTCCATAAAGAGGAATCCTCCTTCCATCTCAGTTTAGAAAGCCCTTACATCCGCAATGCCCTAAAGAAAGCCCATCTCTCTTACCTGCATATTTATGTTCACCAATCCAAGCAAACAGATCGATAACCGCGTTAGTTTCCATTGTACAGAGAGTGTTTGGAGACGACTATTGGTGTGATGGGATCTTCTTCCTCGTTCAAGTACTTAAGGACTCATCTTATTGGCAACGTGCCCAAAATTGAATAGATTTCAAATATTTTATTTAGTGAGGGGTTGAGGGCCATTATGTTTTCTGTTACCAAACTTTTTTTTAATCATCATTCGTGCAACCGTGGGCCTCTTCTTCTGGGATTTACACTCATGAGGAGGTTAAAATTTGAAATTAATCCAACTGAAATTAATTTGAGAAAAAAATCCGCTTAGGTGGCCACGTGGTCTGACGCGCAACTCTCGCATTAGACTATGTTTTCAATGACTGGGCTATTATATTATACCACTATAAAACCACATGGCTGACTCACTCACTGACATTAATGTTTACCCTCTTCCAGATGAGCTATAAACTTGAAATTTAGCAAACTTATAGTTTATAGCCTGTAACTGACGGTAAAATTCCAAAAAGTTTTTTTTTAATTTCTAACCCCCAAAAAAAATTAAAAATGTCGGAGCAGCTTTAAAGTCGGTGCGGACCTTTCTTTGGAGGTTTCTTGTGGCTAAACGGTAAGACCCATCAAAAAATGGCTTTGGAATTACATTAGTTTTCATCCACTTGCAAAGAAAACACCCCGAGGGTTTCTGTGCCGAGCTTCCAACGAGCAAAGCGAGTCAAGGTTCTAAAGTCGGTCGGTTGTACAGAGGATGGTTGTTTCAAAAAAGTATTTCACTCGTCCTACACGCAAATGCGGGTACATTTTCTTTAAATTTAATCTTCATAATCCCTAAATCCATTAGCTTAATTAAAACATAAGCGTATAACCCAAACGGGTAGTAGAACGCGGTGCTGAAAAAGAAAATTGGGGAAAAGTCAGGAACACTTCTTTTTTTTTTAATTACCCCCCTATACCCTGTCAGGGCCTAGAACCGTGATCTCCCTTTAATCAGTAAATATACAACATAAGTTAAAAGCCTTTATCTGTGGGTTTACCGTTTCTATTTATTAGTGACAAATATGAACCAATTTAAGAGAACCGGCTTAGGACAGAAACGTAAAAATAAACACACCCATATTAATTTCCCACCAAAAGGACTCCAACTCAACCCGAAATCGCTTACGACTCAACCATGAAAAGTGAATGTATTAACCGATGGGTGAGGTTTTCAAAATCTTATTTGTAGAAGCGATTCTCATCTTCCGATCTTTTTTAAGATAACCATCGGTCAAATTTCCTGTTAGTATTCTCGACCGCGTTAATTCACAGACGGTAAACGCAGTGACCAAATCGCCGGAGAGCCGCGTTGGGTGTTCCCAGGAGAGAGTGACACGGGACAGGGTCCGAATTGACGGTAAAGGGAGTGAGAGGAGGCAAATAGACGCATTGCGCAGGAGCTGCAATGCTGGGACTGTGACAAGGTCTTCAAGATTGATCCTCTCAGGATACATCACGTCTGTGTTGACACTGTTTGGTAGAATTCTACAGTCCAATTTTTATATGAAAGCTAGAAGAAAAAAATTGGCACCACGTCTTAATACCCGTTCGGGCTATACGTCTATGTAATAATTACGCTTGTGGTTTTAAGAATTAGAAAGGCTATATTTAGAGGAAGTGCACCCATATTTTTGTGGAGGGACAGTGTAAAACCATTTTGGAAAAAACCACCCTAGGTACATCCAACCGTGACTTGAACCTCGACTTCTATATAAATTCAGTCTAGTCTATTGCAAGAGTAGGTGACCTGGCGGTCTAGGGGTAAGGTGTCAGACTTCTATGCTGGCGGTCGGGGTTCAATCCTCGGTCCCGGCACAGATTTATCTGATTACCAAACCCTTCCTTCACCTCTGAAAAGACATCTTGTGAATGTGGGGAATGCCAGGCCTCCACCGTGGTTCGGATTCCACGTTAAACTGTAGGTCCTCCATTTCATCTCACAATCACCCTACCATTACACATTAGCGTAAGTGCGTATAACCCGAACGGGTAGTAAGACGCGGTGCTAATAATAATAATAATAATAATAATAATAATAATAATAATAATAAAAATATTGCGAGAGTAGCGTGTTAGACCGCGCGGCCACCGATGCAGGTAGCTAGAAAAGTTAATATATCCACTTTGACGTATTCTTACATCCAGCAGCCATCACTTCAGATGGGTACTAGTATTTATGTGAACAATAGACCTCGCTCCCTCCATGTCCTTTGTCGTTACTACAATTTTACCAGTAGTTATGTGAACAGCAGAAGTAAAAATTATATCAGGTTTGAATACAATATTTGATGGGTTTTTTAAATTATATTTATTTGAAAAATAACTGTCCACATCGATGATCTTGGGGTAAAATGGTCAATATTCATGGGTTAAAACCCAACTGAGGTTGATGGATTTTTCTTGAGTAATACAAATTTGTAGCTTAACTTCCATTAAAGGGGAAGTAAAGTCATAGTTCCCATGTCAATTGTGGTATGTAAATTAAGACTGGAATATATATGTGAAAAAAATAACTTTTCCGGCGAATTCTATAAGCCCTTTCACGTTCACTCATAGAAATTCAGTGTGTAAGACAACGGGGAACCACCTCGCATCCTGAACTCCTCGTCTAGTACAAGGGATATCTACCGGATGTATAGAAATCACATCAAACCAACCTTCGGGTTATTGACTTGAAGAAGATTAAAAACCACTATGATTAAAGAAAATTATTTAAAGTATCAAAGATAGTACTTTTAAGATGTATTATTAAGATAACCAAAACTTAATGGGGATGAGGGAGATATTGAATTTTTTCCCATGACCTCATCCCACTAGGGAATTAGTAAATATTTAGACAATAGAGCTTAGTTTGTGTAACACACGCAGCGTTGTTTCTGCGGAAGATCTTATTTTTAGCATAAACAAATCTTAAACATTTCCCCAAATGTGACTTGGATTAATAGCCAAGCTATGATATCTGTCAAGTACAGTTACATAAACATATAAATACCATCATCAACTGTTTCCGGTCTGTGGACGTGTCAGTTTATTGAAATGCCTCAATTTCCCTCCATTATTCCACCATTCTTCCTCCTTTAATTCCCTTCATTCTTCTACTCTCACTTGTACACTTCCAGTTGTCTGCTCCTTCCATCTCTTTCTTGGCCACAATCGTGGTATTTTCCCTGCGAACTTCATACATCTAAATACCATATTATTTAAAATGAAAAAATGAAACTTGGACACGGGAGTCGAACCTGAGACTTTCTACCTAGTACTTCAATGCCCTTAACACCGGGCTATCCAGGAATTTTATATATATATATATATAACTTTTTTAAATTCAATATTGTTCAATATTGAATAAAATATGTGGAATTTTTTATTTAACCAAACCAGATTTATTTAGCGAAATTGAATTAAAAGTTTATACCAACATTTTCTATAAGTGCATAAATTGTAAAATCCTGACCAATAAAATAGATACATAAAGTAGTTCTAGTAGTTTAAAAACAGAAAGAAATGGAAAACAACAGAAAGTTTTCTCAACATAATAATGATTAATTTAATGATAGTTTATTTTTTAAATGTGATAAAATTCTTACTACGCAAAAATGTATTTAGTAAAACTTGAAGAAGTATTTCTTAGCCATCACCTTACAAAAAATAACGTTAGTAAAAATGTATAATTAATATTTCATGTTAACATTCCATTAACATAAAAAAGTTGGTGTATAAATAATTGATATTATTTTAAGAGCAAGGTACTCACGTACGGTGTACAGGAATGGCGGAGCAACTCATCCGAGCTCAGAAATATACCCCTACACGAACTGTGGAGTAAAAATTAAATTCATAGTGACTTCGTTCAAAATAGAACATGGAGTTTAGGTTAGGCTAGGTTAGGTTAGGTTAAATTATGTTAAATTAGGCTAGGCTAGGCTAGGCTGGGCTACGTTAGGTAAGGTTATTGGTTAGGAGATGAATGGAATTACAGTATGTTCCGCAATTCATGTGGACCGGCAGACAGGTATATCTTATTACGGAATTCGCGTGCGCCCGTCACTTAGACTAAACGTCAAGTTTATTAAATATTACCTACTTGAGAAGATGAGGTCAAGGTTTGAAACCCCGTCAAGTGTACTGAGGGTGCTCTTTCTTAAATGGTTTCCAACACTCCATTCACACTAAAATATGAGAATATCTTTCAAAATCTACGTTTTTCATATTTGCCCTAATATCGTAATTAAATGCGAATATATTTAAAGGTTAGTGCAAGGCAAAGAAAAAATAAATGATAGAGAGAACCACAAAGAATTTCTTCCAGTTTTATCTTAAAATAGGAACATTTACAAAAAAATTCCTAAGATTTGTAAAATGAAATAATATACAGTGTTCCATAAACACTCCACCAAAGAGAATAAATGAAATAATATACACTTTTACATAAACATTGATAAAAGAGGAAAATGTCTGTCCAAAAAAAGCATAAGAATCAATTTAAAATTGTCAAAGAGCTCAATATAACTATAGATTTGCTTATAGCTTAGAAATTATTGGTTGTTTACAAATATATTATTGTTATAATATTTTTATTTTTTTAATATTACAACAATAATATATTTTGTATCTCAAATAATTACAAAGATATGGTAAAAATTTGAAATGTCTGCGTATATAAAATAAGTTAAAGACAATTTAATGATACAATAAGTGTCACTTTTGATATTTTAAGCAATGCCTGTATGTAAAATTTAGACAAAATCTTTCAAGCGGATTTCGAGAAAATCGATTTTATCTTTTTTGCCCTTTATCAAACTACCCTTAATTTTGATGTCTAATTACAAAAACCTCTCGGGAGAACCCTATTAATTCCCTAGGTACTATGTTATTGCCAGCTCAGTATTATGGTTGAGAACAAATTTTTCTGTTGCAGGGGGTAATGAAACATCAACTTTTAACAAAATCTTGATTATTTTTTTTTCAATGATCGCAATAATTCACTCTCCAAGTGGTTGAGATAAAATCAACTACAATATCTATGGATAAAACAATGAAAAACTAAACAAGAATGTTAGCTTAGTTATAGAATAACTGACCTGTACTTGAGTAATTTGTTTATTTCTTTCTCCCCGCCTTACTACACGTCTGGGCTATTCGCGTATTTACATTAAAACCGACGAAGGCGCTAGAGCCCAAAGGAAATGTACTCAAATTTATGTGTAGGAAGAGTACAGTCTGATTTAGATAGGAATTAAATTTAATAATATCTATAAAAATTAATAAAAAAACATTATGTTTTTGTATTTTCACTTGACGATATTAACACTTAAAATAAAACTAATTATACAGTCAAATGTTTCATATATATATATATATATATATATATGAGCACATATATACACATATATATGAGCATATATATACACATATATTTGAGCATATATATACACATATATGTGAGCATATATATACACATATATGTGAGCATATATATACACATATATGTGAGCATATATATATACACATATATGTGAACATATATATACACATATATGTGAACATATATATACACATATATGTGAGCATATATATACACATATATGATCATATATATACATACATGAGCATATATATATACACATATATGAGCATATATATATACACATATATGAGCATATATATACACATATATATACACATATATGAGCATATATATATACGCGACAATCTCATATATATATGAGATTTCCGCGTTTGTCCCCGTGCCCATGAGTGTGTGTAAAGAGTAAATAAAATCCCTTCCTATAAGCACTAAAGAGGTGGGGGTTTTTTCCCTAAAAAAATACACCCACCTCAACTTGTCCTTTCAAATTATATAGGTTAGTTTAAATCAGCAGTATAAAAGAAGTATGAAATATTTCTGGCACCACTTGAGGTTTAAACAGGGACCCTTAGACATGTAGTCGTCTTTGTATCCGCTTGACTCATATAACTGGCTACCGAGTATATATACTTTGGCTAAGAGTCGTAAATTCACTCCGCAGGAAGGTTATTTAACTAGTATTAAACTTTATCGAAAAAATTTATTAAACCAAAGGAGTTAAATTATTTTTTTAAAGAGAAACGTCAGCATTCACTTGAGGAAAAGACCCTTTGAGGTTATGGGCTTGGGGATCGAATTCCGGCTTCCTGAGCCAGAGTCAAGCATGTTAGCCACACACTTAAGCTTTGCAGGGGGGGCAATAAAATTGAGCTATAAAGTTTCAATTGTTCACAATTTTAAGGATACAGGGGGAAAAGGGTGTATATCACACCACATGAATTTTACTGGGCAACGACTTTTATACCTCAAACCCCCGTAAAAGCCTCATCAAATATTTATTTTTAAATTAATTTAAATATTATACAGAGACCTCTTTTAACCATAATCCAAAATTTTCTATAAAGGTATCATAATTGTCTAACAGATGGCATCATTAACACAATGTGTGAAAATTGGAGATACTCCCTTTTTCCCTTGTATCCTTCAATTTAAAGAAGACTGCACTTTGAGTAAACACCACACTTCGTTTATTTTGAAAGGCGATAAACGTGCCTCCATTTAATACTACACTATTGTATTGTCTACTTGTTTTGTTTATGTAAGATCCACCTAAGTGATTTCAAGGTTATTAAGACGTTAAACACGTGATAAACCAGATTTCCGTTGACCTGAGTGGTCGAGATTCTAAACTTGGGATTGTGTATTGAAATTTGGAAGTAGTATTATGTTAAACGGTTTACCAATCTCTATTTACGCATAAAAATGTGAAATAATTCCTTTAAAATTCAGCCTTTATAATTCCTTCTCCTTTGGTGTAACGGTAAACAAATCTTCAACGGGCAGGCAACCCAAAATGAGGGGGAGGGGATGAAAATAAAGGGGGTGAGAGATAAGTAACTTACTGATGAGAGTCTGTAGATAGAAGTAAAATACATATGTGTGCATGCTTCAATACAGATTTAGAATCCAAACTTTAATAGGAAGAATCTTTTAGAAAATACATACATGTTTTTTACGATCAACTTAATAAAATGCTAAAATGTTATCTAATATTATTTTATTGATATTGATACAATCTTTCGAGATTGACAGCTGAAAATCACATTAGCTGATATGCGAACACTGGAAAGTAGATCTAATAATTTCTCTACATGTAAGATAAGGCCTTTCCTATAAAAAATTGTACTATACCTGTTTGCCCTCCACCCAACATTTTGAAAAGTGCTAAATTATCTTGTTTTTTGCTGTTTTTTAGCACCAAGTCGTACTACCCGTTTCGGTTGTACACTAGTGTACTAATTACGCTAGTAGTTATATGGATGAGAAAGGTTATATTTATAGGAAGTGTATCCCCATTTGAGGGGAGCAAGGTTATAAACCCATTTTGGAAAGAAGCCTGAGTACACCTTACCAAGATTCAAACCTTGATCTCCCCATCATCGGCAGTCTAGTCAAGTGTGAAAGTAGCGCGTGGGACCCTGCGAAAACCGAAGCAGGTACAAACTATTTTGCTTGACAAATAAGAATATATATATGTAGTTTTTAAATATCTTCTTACTTTTTATAACATTACTTCGACTAGATTAAACTAGACTTAATGCTGACGTGTTTAAGGTTAAGTTGAGTTAGTCCACGTTATATAATAACACCAACTGATTAAATGGTCCTGCCTGTATGCGCAATGCGCCTGTTTCATTTCGTTTCTTGTCCTGTGAAAATGTAAAGTTAAAAGTAGGCCTACACTTGTATACAAAGAAAATATTTATACTTAAGAATTGTTTTCAAATCCCCCATATTTATTTAATCTATATGTATTTACGTGCAATTACCCTCGATAAGGATATGCTATGCAGCTCTCACTTTTGATACATGGTGTCGATTTTAACAACTGGAGTTACAGTAGCCCCATGGCTTCTTTGGTGCTGACTGACAGCTCACAGCTGACAGTTGACAGCTTTAAAAAGTTACAATACCAAATTACGTATCCCTATGCCTAACCAGATGATCTGCAAAAACATGTGTTTAGCAGCTGTCACTTTTGACAGTCAAAATTTAGGTATATAGCTAAATGTTGACTGTCAGAAGTTTGCTGTGAGCTGTCAGTCAGCACCAAAGAAGCCATGGGGCTACTGTAAGTAAGTACCCAGTACTTTTTGCAAATATCGGGTTTTTAAAAGTCGTATATTCTCTAAAAGTAACTTTAAGACACACGAATAATAAATGGAAGGGTATACACAAAGTTTTGCTTGTGTGGTTCGACATGAATATCTACTTCGCAGGAATTTAAGAGGTGCGAGCAAGGGGGATAAAATAGAAGGTATACAAAAGAGTAAGTGTAATAAATAGTCCTGCGTTCTCTATTTTAAATAGAAGCATCGTTTCCCAAAGTTAGGGAAATCTTTGAAAAGACAGTGAATTTGTTGATGTCAAGTAAAATCTTATATTGTCAAGAGCATTCCTGTCTTAATTTAAATAAAAACTAAAACCAGAGATTATAAATATGTGATTAATATTCACTTAATATTATTGTGGTAGTTTAAAAATATCTAAATTAAGATGTTGATACATTTTTAAGTTATACGAGCCCCTGAAACAGAAAAAGTTAGTTTCACGATAACGTATGTCTGTTTGTTTGTTTGTCTGTCTGTCTGCCTGTGGTTCTGTGCGTCTGAATCTCGGGCTAGAGCCTACACCATTAGACCAATCTGGCCAAAGTTGTATCGAGGATTTTCATAAAGCTCCCCCTAGAGGTTGTGAGCGTAGTTTATTGAAGGGCAAAAAGATAAGGAATCGATTTTATTGAAATACACTATTTACTTTACTTTATATCCATTACTGTTTCCAGCCTATCCCTGGGTCAGTTTTTCGAAATCCACTAATACGATTTTGATTAAATTGTTTATCTAGACATTATTTGCAATGATAAACAAAATGGCTAGTTTCGTTTTCTCATGAAAATAATTTTAAGGGCACTTTACATATACAGAAATCACGAATTTTGATCATATCCTCACAATTGTTTAAATAGGGAATAACTCATTACTGTAAAGTTGTAGTGGTATTAAAATAAATAATTTGTTTAAATTATACTACTATAAAGCCACATGGTTGACTATCTCAATGACATTAATGTTTACCCACTTTCAGATGAGCTAGAAACTTGAAATTTGGCAAAATTATATCTTCTAGGCTGTAACCGACGGTAAAATTCCATAAAGTTACAAATTTTAATTTTAAACCCCCAAAAAAAATTCAAAATGGTGGAGCAACTTTAAAGTCGGTGCAGACCTTTCTTTGGGGGTCTCTTGTGGCTAAAGGGAGCCCGCAACTAGCAAAGCGAGTATATTTGTATAAACCCAATAGTTTCTAAGCTATAACCAAACATTTATTTATATACCAAGCATTTTAAAATTTATATTGATTGTAATACTAACCCACTTCAGTGTCCACATTGTCTAACGCGCTACTCTTGTATTAGACTAGACTGCCGATGACGGGAAGATTGAGGTTCAAATCTTGGTCGGGTATACTGGGGATGCTTTTTAAAAATTGTTTTACACTATCTTTCCACGCAAATGTAGGTACACTTTCTCTAAATATATCCTTTATAATTCCCACTAACCATATGGGGGATAATACGCGTTGTTAAAACAACTTTTAGTTTTATAAAATATTTACACCCATACACATATGCGGTTTTACCACAGTGCAACTCAAAAATAGATCCATGTTTTACATAAACCTTCAACATCACTTATAATTTTTAAATTTTTATTTTATACATTTCATCAATGGTTGTTTTAGGATTATATTGAATTAAAATTTTGTTGATTACTTATTTTCAATAATCGACTAAAATTATTTACTTAAAATTATATAATACTCTGATTAAATTTGCAGATAATGCATGACATATATATTACTTTAGTTAATGGTATTGTATTTATATAGATGTAGCTTGATAATTGTTTTTAAAAACAATATTTTGTTTATTTGTTATATTTTACAGCACGTGTATTTTCTGAGCCTACTGGTTATTTCAGCCCACAAACAATAAACTAACTAAATTCTAGAACAGACACATCACCTGATAATCGGGTAATTAATTCATCACTGAGAAATGATAAATCACAATTTCACCAATAATGATTTTTTATTATGTCGGGAATAGAACCAGTGACTTTTAACTCATTAACTATCCATGCTACTGAGTTAAGTTGTGTAATTTATTTTTAAACCTTAAATAGTACTTGTATAAAACTTTAAATCAAATCTTAAAACCACACGCTCTAAAAGAAAGGATTACATTTTATATAGAAACACTCATTAATTTAAATTATATTTCTTCCGAACAAAGCCCATCACCTTATTCGGTAGCTATAGCTACATAAAATCCCTATACACCGGAATCCTTGCTCAATATATTTGGGGGGTGGGGGAGTGTTAGGACTAAGACTCCAGATTGGTTTTCTATTTTTAATGTAACGATGGCAAGGAATTCGTCTTCTTTATATTGCATTCCTTTAGATTATTCCATCGACTGTGTATTTATCGCGTTCCCGTTTTGCGTTAGGAAATCCTTCCATCCAATTTTCTAGTTTTCCACCCCGAAGTTGTAAAAAAAAATAAAAAATCCTGGCTGTGAGGGGGAAGTTTAAACGTTAACTCCCGGATAACTCGAATAATCCCTTTTCGTCCAAGCGAGGTTCGCAAACGTGTTCCAATTCCTTGGAACGAGTGGTGTAGTGGTTACTGCCTCACAAAAGACGCCCTCTAGCTAGCTAAGGAGGTTATCCTTTTGAACACCAGGCTGCCCCCTTACCTCCTTTTCTCAACCAATTCATTGATTTTTACTCAAAACCATCCAAGCAATTTTTTTTTACCAAAAAAAATCCCATAAAAGTAATTTAATAATAACTTTTTTTTTCTTTGACCAGACGTGAACCTAACATTAAAAAGGTTCGAAATTGTTTTGCTCTCTTTTGGTGACGTCAAAAAATACTCTCACCCGATGGTTTGAATTTCAATATCATTTTGTTTTAATTACTAGTAACGGGGACGTCTGGACGCGTGTACCATGTTTTTTTCCTTTAATTAATGTATCCTTCTCCTTTCATGACAGTTTAAGTTAATTTCCTATTAATTCTACGGTCATAGTTCCTACTGTGTTAACGTAATTAATATGAAAGTGCATGACTTACTTAAAAGTGTAGTAAGACACGGTTACAAAAAAAAATCAAATTAATTATTGTTGACGTGCTTTTAAGAAAATGTATTGTATTCAAACTACTTAAAAATTTTAAGAAAACATTATTCTCTTTGAACACATAAAATAATGTTTAATTTTTGGGTGGAGCTAAATTTAACCATTTTTCTGGCGGAAAAAGGTTGAAACTCTTTTTTAGTCAATATCTGTGTTCAAGTGTCAATTTTCAACATAAATTTAACCTTTTGTAGTTTTTTTTCTCTAAGTATTGCAACTATAAATAATATTTAATGTTAGTTTTATATTTACTAAACATTGATTCATACATTAAATACAAAAATTATAATAAAATACTATAAACATATATGGAAAACTTTATAGTTATCTGCACAAGTCAAAGTAAAACTTTTTAAATTAAATTGCGATGAAAATTACCTTAAACAATAACAAACTTTGAGATGATAAGTTTAAACTTTATTTTATGTCATATGATTACCATTTGAGTTTGTTTACATGAGAATGCACGATAGATATTGTTTACATTTTTTAAAATGCAAAACATACTTTTTTTTAATGCACTGCGTCGTTGCTATCCACATATGGGTAGGTAGAGTTTTTCTAAATGATCCCACATTTGGATAAATAAAAAATAAAAACAAACTAAGCAAAACCAGTCTTAATAGAATAGGCTAAAATTCGAACCCCAACTTCCCTTTCACAAGAAAATATTTGTCAAACTAAGAGTACACCTTAACCTAGATGACGAAATTTTGGGGGTGGCGTATTGTTAATTCTCTTCCTTGCTTTAGACAAATAATGATGAACCTTCAAATAAAACTTAAATATAAAGAATCCTTTTATTAGCTCAATTAACTCAAAAAAAAAAAAAATATTTTACTATTCAAAACTTACCTAACAATATTTAACTAACTCAACTAATCAAGTTTTTACCTTTAAAAATATGGTTGTATTTATCCCAAAATAATTGATACTGCAATTGCTTGAAAATAAAAATAATATACAGAGTTTTATAAAAGAAAAACCCGCCTCAGTGGTGTGGTTTGCTAAAGTGCTGGTTTCGTGTTGAGATAGACTGTAAAGGAGGTAAGATCGAGGTACAAACCTCGTTCGGGTGAACTGGATGTGGTTTTCCCTAATTTGTTTCCACTCTCCTGCCACGTAAATGCGGATTCACTTCCTCTAAATTCAATCTCCCCAATTTCTAACACATTAGCGCAATTAGTACTTGAGCGTATAAACCGAACGGGTAGTAAGAAGCAACGCGGCGCTAAGTATTATAAAAGAGAGTTACACACACATTTAACACAGTTTACACTCAAGCCCTTTGGATTTACAAAGCTGCATTACAATTTTAATATAAAAAATAAACCTTAACTTAAATCTAGAAAAAAAAATACTAAATTGACCTTTACGTTGGTATTCATGCTTCAGGTTGTATTAAACGAATAGGTTACTTTTCGTAGATATTTTCAAATATTATAAAATAACACTAATAATTTATTATAATGTTATCAGTATTGACTTATTATTATGTGTTTTATTTTTGCATGTATTTCAACCAATCCAGAATATTCACATATTCACACCCATTAGAAAACTAGGTGGAAGATAGAATTTATAGGGAGCGGTAATATAATATCCGTTTTCCCGCGTCGGGAAAGGGTAAAACCATTAGAGAAAAAAAACCACCCTCTGTACATTTGGAAGTGACTCAAATCCCGCCCTTACCACCACCTGTAATGTTGCAAGTGTCACGTCTTAGAGTTTAGGCCATGTAGTCACCACTGCTGATGAGTCCTTTCTAAAAAAAAGAATAGATAATAAGTAATCAGCGAAATAACAATGATACCATATTTTATTTTGAAAGGAAGGTACAAGAAACTTCTAAGGGCACGTAATATGTCCTAAATTACTTTTCTTAATTTCATTTGACCTGAGGCAATCGTTTCAAATGAACGAATACTGTGTGTGTATATGTGTGTTTGTGTGTGTCTGTGTGTGCGCGCGCGCGCGCAAACTTGTTTTATAAAGCATAGGGTTATTTCTCTAAACACCTGTACGCTGTGTTGCTTTTCTTTTTTATTCAATGTTTAATTTTACTAAGACCCTAGGGTCGTGATCTCAAAAGAAATTTAATACGATTTAGTTTAAAATATAAAATAACATCCTGAAAAAAGAAGTCTGTTTAAAATTCGTAAATGGGTTCTTATATTTGTCCATGCGTAGTATAAATTTAAATAAACAGTGCAGAGTTCGGAGCTTTTCATCATACAGCCAGAGACAATCATACTAATATTATAAAGAGGAAAGGTTTGATTTTTTGTTTGTTTGTTTGTTTGTAATGAATAGGCTCCGAAACTACTGGA
>CABEEJ010005233.1:0-52576 GCA_901482245.1 Timema douglasi
CTTTCTTCAGTTACCGTCAATTGGGGGCTGGCGCTGAAGCGACTCTTCACTTCCTACGACCATTGACCGGGCCCTTAAGAAAAGAATAAAATAATTTTGAAAATGGGCTTAAAACAAAGGAGTACCCAATCTGGCAAAAAAAAAAGAAATCCATGCTTTGCTTATACACTTACTTTGACAATGAAAAATACTTTATAAAGATAGTATTCCTAATTTAGTCCAAACTGAAGTTTTCTTTAAATTTATTTTAAAAATATTTTTTGTGGGTGCCATTGTCCTGTTCTTAATAATTTTGATGATTTATTTAATCTATGGCACTAGGAACGTTAAAGTTCATTGACGCGCATACAAAATACGCCACCTATCTCTATCTTGAGCTAACTCTATCTAGACCACCTCATTACACCCTATCCCTATCTTGAGCTAGTTCTATCCAGACTACCTCATTACACTCTATCCCTATCTTGAGCTAGTTCTATCCAGACTACCTCATTACACTCTATCCCTATCTTGAGCTAGTTCTATCCAGACCATCTAATTACACCCTATCACTATCTTGAGCTAGTTTTATCCAGACCACTTCATTACACCCTATCATTATCTTGAGCTAGTTTTATCCAGACCACCTAATTACACCCTACCCCTATTTTGAGCTAATTCTATCCAGTCCAAGCTTGTTCTATCTAGTCTACTTCAATAAACCCTACCTATTTCATGTCCATTCTAATGTCATCCTCCTGTCTGTGTCTAGGTTTCACCAATGGTCTCTTCCCATTGTGTTTACCACTTAACACCCTGAAAAAGGTTAGATAATCTCCTATTCACGTTGCATGTCCTGCCAACCGTAATCTGTGATAATCTATTATCCTAGCAATGTCTTGTGATGAGTGCACGGTATGTAACTAATAATTTTGTAACTTCCTCTAATTCCCATTAGCGTAATTCCTTCTTGGACTAAATATCTTACCAATAACCTTGTTTTAGAACAGCCTAATTTTATTTTCATCTTGTAAGTTAAAAGACCATTTTTCACACCCATCGAGAACAACCTGTAACATTATTGTTTTATTAATTCAGAGTTTTACATCCGTTGAAAAAAAGTGAGGTGATAACCACTTACAGACCGAATAATTTTATGAATTTCCCGGTGGTATTATTTTCCTAATTTTTACTCCAGTATTATTATTCCTAGTTAAATTTGATCATAAATATTTAAACTCATTAAACATGTCAAATATAACATAATATAGCTCCATTAATATAAATTACGTAATATCTTTAAAAATTATTGATATTTTAAATTTTATTAAAAATATCTCTTACGAATCATAGAATCCGAATTTTTTCGAATTTAATCTCAAATAACCTTAAGGATTCAAGACAATCGATTATTAAAAGAATTGAAGGGAGCATCCTTAAAAAAAAGAATACATACTTCCTCTAGGCTTTCATCGGTTGAAATACCAAAACATGGACCCGCCCGCCCCCCCTTATCACCCAACTTTCACCCTTTTCATTGCTGCCAGCACCGTATTATTGTGAAGCGTGTGTTTTATGGGGGCTTGCAGAGATACCAACTTGACAGCCAACTTTATCAGGCCCAGTAATTAATTGCACATTTTAATGAAAGCCTTGACTGTCGAGAGGCTGGGGTTAAAAAGGGGCTGGGGAGGCGGTTCGGACAGAAAACTCTGAAATCGATAACAGATAAAACTACTACCCAACAACTGTTATTGTGCGCGTATATCAACAGTTCATTGTGGTTTGGTTTTTTTCATACGTTAAATTAAAACAAAACAGCGACGTTTCAGTGAGTATGTTAATTATATCGAAATAAATGAAACATGAAAGTTTTAAACGACAAAATGTACAAGTCAGGATTTAAACCTGTGTTTCGTGGGTACAGCTTAGATATGTCTCAAAACTAGTTTCTAATTGTTAACTGTCGTGTTAGGATGGAAGGAGACGTGAATTTAGGCTAATATTTTTGCAGGTTTTATAATGAAATATTATTTTGTGTGAAATAAATAAAACATAGTACAATAGATGAGTTTAGTTTAATTATCAAACATAATACTCAACAGTTCTTGAATATCGAATATAGAATCGTTTTTGAGAAAGATTTTTTAATTTACAATATTAAGTCCCGTTTTTAATAATGTTCATATTTGGTTTAGTAAGGAGTAATAAATGACAAAATTTATCTTATTTATTTTTATTCCCTTCTCCTTATTTTATAGAAGACTAGTCTTCTATGACGACATATTTTGGTGTTATAGAAGACTAGTCTTCTATGACGACATGTTTTGGTGTTATTATTGATGTTACACCATCTACAGGTTTTATTTATGATAAAAGAGGATATTCTGTAAATACATGAAAATAAATTTGTGAAAATTTTTAGGTCCTATATAAAAAACTTTTTTTGGGTTCCCACAAAAAGTTTTACATTAGGGACTTTAAAATTTTCAGAAACTTTCTAATAATATGAGATGATTATCCCACAAAAAGTGTTTATATATTATAGAACCTCAAAATTGTTACAAACGTTCTTATAATATATATTTAACAGAAAAACATCTTTATCATAAATAAAACCTAAATATGGTGTGATAGAAATATTAATACTTAAACATGTCTTCATAAAAGACTAAGCTACTATCCAATAAGGAGACGGGAATAAAAATAAAGACGATATATATTATGTTAAAAAGTCTTAGTCAAATCCCTTGATGCCTATAACAAATATTCAATAACTGTTGAGTACTATGTGCAGCAAATAAAACTTTAGTGTATCTACTGAAGTAATAGATTATTCATTTTGACCAAAAATTATGTGTTAAGAACTACATAAATACTGACATTAATTGGTACCCCATTTATTCCCCTTTAATAATTATTTATTTTTGTTCTAAATTCCATTAATAACCCTAAGTTCTATCTAATAATATTTCTAGGTTTTCAGACTAAACTAAGCACTCAGTATTCATGTAAATATATCATTTTACTAATAGGTGTTCTATCTTACGACAGGTTCATTCCTTTTGTCAGTGAACTTAGAATTTCAATGCACCCTGTCCTTTGCCTCCTCCTTCATTTATAAGAATGTTATATTTCCTTCAAGCCATCCAATATTTGAATCCTCCTTCTTCTATTCCTCTTTCCTTCGACCTTGTTTACTATGACGTCGTGCAGAAGACAGTTCCTTCTAAGGATGTGTCCATAATAACCCGAGAAGACCCATAAGCATACTTTTAGTATAATGTTCACGTTCCTAATTCTTAATTCACTAGCGTATTTATTCCGAGTATAGCTCAGGTGAGTAGAATGATACGGAGAAAGTAACTGTTATATCATTCGTGGTTTTATTAAACTTATTCATATTTAAAGCTTTGTATTTCTACAGAGAAATAAAAGGGTATAATTATAGCATATAAATTTATATTTATAGCCAAGGAGTAGGCATATGTTTAAATATTTATTTTAAAATAATAAAATGAAGGGTTTTTCTATGTTTATTCATTAAATTTTATTATTTAAATATAAATTTAACTATGGTTTACTTACTTAAATATTTCTTATGTTAATTCATTATTATTTTATATAGTTATCACATGTTTCTTTTGCGTTAATTTATTTTTGTAAGGGTGGTACATTTTTCTTTCGTGAGTTTTTACGCGCGTCTTTTTCTTTAATCCGCAAAGTGTTTCTCTCGAAGGTAGAATTGCGTCACTACCGTGGCTCACAATTCTTGTAACTACAATTCAGTATCACTTATTTTAATAACCATCTTTTCTGGCTAATTATGTGTGTATGAAGTGAACACCAAATAAAGACGTGTGGTTCTTCAAGTTCATCATCATAACCCCAGGTAGGACTACTTGGGTTACTGTCATCGGATCTTCAGCACCAGGTAGGATCTCACCATGTTTATTTACGCAAAGATTTGAATAATTCTCTCTCAATCAAATTAAAATCAGTCTGTGTCTCATGAATACTGCGCGATATCCACCACATGCAGAGGTCTAAAATTGAATCATCTGTCGCCTCTGTGCAAGATCATGGGCATCCCAAAACGAAATTTTGAAATTTTAATTTTATCTATATTGATTAATTTGAACCCAAAATGTCAACACATAGCCTACTAACCCCGTGATATAGACTGATTTAGTAATACATTTCATACAGTTCTGAAATGCGGGCTATGGTAGAACTTGTGCACGAATATGTGCAGTTGAAATGTGGAATTTTAAGATTCAGATTATACTTATCTTTTACCCATTTTACCTATTCTAGTTTTTTTACCCTTTTTACCTTTTTACACATATTGCCTTTTTATAATTTTATATTTTTCGCTATTTCCACACGGTTATATTTGATCCTTTTTACTCGTTGTTCTTCTTTTTGTCTTCTTGCCGTTTTGAACAGTTTACCCTTTTTACCATTTTTAATCTCTCTACCTTTTTTACCCTTTTAAACTATTTAGTATTGTTTACAATTTTTAGCCTTTTTAATTACCATTTTACCATGTTTTTAAAAAATTTGATTATATTTACATTTTATTATTTTAACACTTCATGACATTTTTTCACTTTTAACACATTTCTACTATAAAATATTTTTCAGGGGTTGAGTTAGATATTTAATTTAAGAAAGCGTAAAAAGTGAAAACGGGAAAAAAGACCAAACGGAGTAAAAAGAAACATATGGGCAATAAGACAGAAAGAGCTAAAATTGTGAGAATTTAGAAAACGGCCAAACTGGGAAAACTGTAAAAAAAACACCATTAGAACAAATATAATAAAAAGGGCAAAAAGGTTAGTAATGGTAAAAAGGTAAAAACTAGATTTAATAAAAATAAAAATTGTATAAATGTTGAAAGGAGTGAAATAAAACCGTTATAAAAGCAAAACGTAGCAAAAAAGGCAAAAGGGGCAAAAGGGTAAAAGGGGTAAAAAGAGGATAGAAAGACAAAAAACTATAAATTTTAATGCCGTAAAGAGGCTAAACGATGTGAAAGGGGTAAAAAGTGTAAAATATCTATACGAGCTAGAAATAGTAAATGGGATGAAAAAAAATATCTATGTAAATGCTGTAAAAAATTGTTAATTTGATTTTGATTAGATTTAATCCCAACTATTCTACCCTTTTTATACTTTTGACATCTTTTAATATTTTTAACCTAAAATAATACCATGTTTGACCTTTCTTTATTTCTATCCTTTAAATCTCTTTTACAGATTTACCCTTTTTAATTAATATTTCTACACTTTTTAAATTCATTTTAAAAAATACTTTTTCTTTTTTGCCCTTTAAGCTTTTTTTTGCACATTTTACACCTTTTATTCTATGATAGCTCTCTCGGTAATTGCTAATCGCTCAAATTTATTTATGTGTAAATGTGTGTGGGCCTGGAGATCTTTCAGGATGTTTTTGGCCGAGGATAGAGGGGAGATTATATAGATACATTTATGAGCTCGTGATTGATGATGGACTTGGTTTTTAAAGGTTTATTAATTCTACTAAGACTATTACAAATGTGATGTTAAAAGTGCTGTTAAAATGAAGAAACTAGTGAATTTAGAGAAGCGAGTGCTATGAGATTTTACCTATGGCCTGACTAACAGCTAGGCGGTCCCTGGACGGTCGTTGAACCTGCTTCCTTAGCCTCGAGTGGCAGTCCCGACTGGTACTTGATGAACCCAACGAGTTAGCCCGCGTGGCCTCGTGATAAGCAGCGTGTCCTCCTAGCTTACGATCTCCCATAGTCAGCCTCGAGGGCTTCAAACCCTCCTATTTAAACTGTGTGACCGGTTTGATTTCTAGCTACGTATTGCCTACACTTCCTTTTCGAGTCGGCACTTCTGGTTTATTTTGATTATTGATTCATCATAATAATCCTAGTATCACCCGTTATATCATCCGCTACTCACATCAATTGTTTATATAAACACGCCTTCCAATTTAGGGCGTTGGTGACATAATTTTATTTACAACCTTGGAAAGTATATCATAAGCGTAAGCTCCTGTTTTAACTCGTATATGAATCATAAATAATTACAACTGTAATGAAAAGTTTTTGATGGTTTTATATCTTAGTACACTCTTGTTAAGGCTAAAAAGGCCAACACTAAATTAAGTATAGTTTAAATTTTTATACGATGTTCTATAATACTATATATTTACTTTGTTGTAAATACTGTTGAATAGTTTTTCTTTATTTATTCAAACCAGTAATATTAATCAATTTTAAACAATTATTTTCGTGTATCTTTGATAAAACTTAATGAATTTACATTATACATTTGTGCCTTGAATTATCTATCTTTAGAATGTTAGTCCTTATCATTAAAACTTTTTAATGATATCCTTTACTTCCAGAAGTGAGTACTGAGAGTATTTATATAGGATGAAAACAAATTATTTATTTCCAGAATTTGTGCACACATGTCTTGGTAAGTTGTAGAAACCATTTTATAAGTTTCATGTTGTTCTAAGGAAATACTATTGTTTCTCAGACAAATAATAGGATGGATTAAATTCATATATTTTAAAAATTGTGGAAGTACTGATTACGGTTATTACAAGTCCAAATAAACTCGATCTTGACATATTTTATTCTTACTATGCGTATGCTAGCTTCTAAAATTAATTACAATTATATTAAATATATTTATTTCTCAAAACTTAGATCCCTCTTGGCACGCTTAGAATGGAACTCATGAAAAAACAAACTTAACATTGAACAAGACCCTTTTTAAATTTCAAATTAAGCTAGAACTTATATTTATAGAGAATATAAATTTTGTCCCTTTCATTAACGTCTCTAAATAATTTTGAAAGTATTAAAAGTATTTAAAATACAATGATAGAAAATAATTTTTTAAATTTATTTATAGAGAAAGTAATCAACGAATATGTAGCCTTCGTTAGGGTACATGATACAGGGGGAAGACATTCAGATACCTTCATTAGGGTACATGATACAGGGGGAAGACATTCAGATACCTTCATTAGGGTACATGATACAGAGAGAAGACATTCAGATACCTTCATTAGGGTACATGTTCCAAGGGGCAATAAATTATACCTGTTTACTAAGGTTAATCACACAAGGGGCAGATAATTAGATAAGTCCATTAAGATACATGATATTAGGGTCAAACCATTAGACACGCTTATTAACGTACATACATGATACAAGGGGCATAAAATTAGACACGTTAATTATGGAACTGTAAATGATAGAAGAGGCAGACAAAAAGATGCATAGATTTATAAACATGATACAAGAGACAGACAGTTAGAGACGTTCGTATAGGTAAATGATAGACCAGACAGAAATTTAGATAAAATAATTTATAAACATGATACAAAGGTCAGTATATGAGATACCTTTATTTAGATGCATTATAAAGAGGAAGCAAAATTTAATACCATCAATTTAAATATATATTTCAGGAGTAAAAACCATTTGGCTTTTTCTCACTAAGGCACAGTTGCCACAGTAAATCTAACGATAGTCCACACTGAAAATAGCTTTTATATTAAGTAATTTACCTTTTTATTTTATCTCCGCGTGAAGTAAGGTACACAATTTTTGTTAGGCTATGATTGGCTAAACTAGATTGTTTCAGCTTCATATCTTTGATAGACAAAACTGTAATTATTATTACTAAATGTGGTCAGTTAGTTTAATTGCTAACATATTCACATTGCTATCAATTTTTAGCTCAATAATATTTTAATAATCGGCTACACAGAAACTAATTGAACTTACTTGAAGGTTGTTAATTGTATACCTTTTAGTGGATGCAGAACTACAAATAAAAAGTAACAACAGCTCTTGTATTTTCCTCTCTGAAGATACAAATGGATTTTTTATTTACCTATACAATGACGGCATTTGTAAGTTGAAGGATCATTGCCGCACTTATAAAAGTACACCACCTTATCCTATCTTATTCTATCTCCTATCTATCCAGTCCAAATCATTACACAGTGGATCTTTCAGGTCCCTTCTAATGTTATCCTTCCACCTGCATCTAGGTCTTCCCAATAATCTCTTCCATCTGGTTTCCTAGTTAATACCTGACCAAGGTTCTAGAATCTCTCATTAATGCTACATGCTCTGCCCACCGTAATCTACAAGACTTGAGTATCCTAAAGATATATATTGTGATGAATACAGAGTATGCATCTAGTCATTATGTAATTTCCTTCACTCCACAGTATTCTTATTCATTTTTGGATCAGATATATTGATAAAACCCTGATTTTTGAACCTCTTAATTTACTTTTTTGCCGTGTAAGGTAAAAGATCACGTTTCACATCCATAGAGACCTCGTAAAAATATTGTTTTGTATTCAAATGAATTAAGGAAAATATATTAATTATTGGCCATATATTCGTGTTTTTAGGATAAACCTTTAGAATTTCATATTAGCTTTTTTTAACTTCTTGCAAAAATGTACAGCTCGATAAATGTTTTATCTTGTCTCATCTTTAGCGTGGGTTAAAGGAAAATAATTGTAAGCGTTAATACAGTACATGATGTTGCTACCAATAAAACCATAGAAGGGCTAAAACAATTTAATCTTATCCTGAACTACCGTAAAAATGGAAGTAGACGATATTTTTAATAATGGGCTCGACAGGGTGGAAGTTAAGATTACCTTTGTTACTGTGATCAATCTCTTTACTACTGCCGGCTTTCGTGAGAACGCGAAAAACAATGGCAATCTATACAAGAAGTGATTAATGTTTTGTTGACTTAAAGAGATCATCTTTTGAGTGGACGTTAATAACAATGTCATTAATAAAATATATTTATATTAATGTTGGTGTTCATGGCTAAAAACCAATTATATCACTGTAAAATATTAATCAATCTAGGATAAATCATCAAATTCTTAAATTAGATTTGAAATTATTTAAATTATTCTACTTAATATTTTTTAAATTTGCTTTAATTATAGAGTAAAATTTTAACTCAAAGTTTCAGATTAAGTTTGTAAATTTAAGTCATTCCTGGTAATATATTTAATTTATAATTATACAGTTGAAAACGATTACTCATAAATGTTTAGATAATAATACTGTAACAGAATGTATGTGTTTTATCACTATTACCCCAGTAATGTTAACATTATCCAGTACTAATGTACCGTTTCCCAGAAGACGCCCGTATGTACTAATCGTACATCCTCTCCATGGAGGTTCTTTCCATGTCCCGATGAGATGAAAGGATGGCGATAGTGAGTATGAGGGTGTTGAGCCAATTAAGCGCTTAACCTAACTTAATACTCTTTATACAAACCCTTGTGGCAATATGAATTAATCTCCTTTCGAAACAATCCCCTCTTACCAGCAGGGAATTGAGCCTGGGACCTATAGGTCAGCTGCCAAGAGACCCGCTAATTGTTTGAATGCGCTACATTTAAGTAAATGGTTAATAAATTGCCTTTTCAGAAAATATCATGTATACAAATTATCAACAAAACATATTTGGTCACGGTAGTATTGACTGAGATACAATATTTTAATGGCGTATGACTTACCTATTCTATGGGATTAGGAACTATAATTATCATTGCTGTACTTATAAATGCACACACCTGATCTTGAGCTAGTTCTATCCAGTTCACTTCATTACACCCTAACTCTATCTTAAACTAGTTCTATCCATCTAACCCCTTCAAATCATATCCCTATCTTGAACTAGTTCTATCCAGTCCACCTCATTATACTCTATCCCTATCTTGAACTAGTCCTATCCAGTCCCCCTCATTACACCCTAACCCTACCTAGAGCTAGTTATATCCATCCAACCCCATCAAATCGTATCCCTATCTTGAGATAGTTCTATCCAGTCCACCTCATTATACTCTATTCCTATCTTGAACTAATCATATCCAGTCCCCCTCATTACACCCTATCCCTATCTTGAATTAGTCATATCCAGTCCCCCTCATTACACTATATCCCTACCTAGGGCTAGTTATATCCATCCAACCCCATCAAATCATATCCCTATCTTGAAATAGTTCTATCCAGTCCACCTTATTAAACATTTAACCTGCGTATAATCCGAACGGGTAGTAAGACGCGGTGCTAATAATAATAATAATAATAATAATAATAATAATAATAACATTTAACCCTAGCTTTTGCTATTTCTATCCAGTCCAAATCATAACACCCCCTATCTTTATCTTGAGCTCGTTTCTATCCAGTCCATCTCATTATACCCTAACCCTACCTTGAGAAAGTTATCTCCAGTCCATCTAGGTCCTTCCAAAATTCTCTTTCCATTGGGCTTACACAACGATCCAAACATTTTTTAAATTTGTAATTACAAAAGGGAATAATCCCGTCTAGTTAGTTAAGTGAGGAATGAAAGAAACACCTTTTAGTATGTTATAAAATATAAATTTCGCAAATAACTAAAAAATTATTTAATTTTCTAAAATTTTAAAATCAAGATTAGGGTTGAAGGAGAGCTAATAATTTTAAAACTTATGTAAAAAATGTTTCTAAGTTTGGTATAAGATGTAAATACTTGCAAGCTATTAGGGCAACCGCACCAAATAATCAAAAATTGAAAAATACTGAATATTTGAAATTTCAAAATTGATGCCAATTGGTCTAAAAATTGTCTAGGCCAAGAAAAAAACCTTCTTGGTGTTGAATACAATTGAAATTTGTCAGGTTAGTAAATATAGCTTCCCGGACAACCGAATGATATCTGAATAAATATAATCCCAAAATTGAAAAACGGGAAATGTAAGAGCTAAAAATTTATACATCCAATGTAGAACACTATTTTCAAGAGGAGGGGTTGAAAATTAAAATTATGCAGGCAGATATCCAAGTAAGTCTTAAAATTTTAATATGGGAATGTGTGAACCGTAATGGGTTGGGGGGAGAGCCAGTAGCTTGACATTTCTCCAAAAATATTAGAAAATCTACCTTTCAGTGCGGAAGAAAATCTATATTTGCTAAATTGGTAAAAGGATAACCTCAGATAACGTAAAAGTTGAAAGGTTTGGAAATTAAAAAATAGAGGTCAGGGAAATAGATGAAAAGTGAGGGGCCATCAAAACTGCTAAACTAATAGAAAACAAATATTTTTATATGGTAGACAATTTAAATTTTTTAGGGGTAGACGAAAGAATCTAAAAATAATAAACAAAAAATGTTAAGATTTATCCTAAAGGTGATCCATAGTGCTACTATCATATAGCTAAATATTAAAGTTTAGCTATCTCCTTTACAGGTGTGATATAATGATTTAAATAGACAATGTATTGTGTCATAATTTGGTGAACCATGATGCTCTTTGAGAGACTATGATGCTCATGTATTTTATGCTGTCTTTATATTAATATATTATTTAATTTTATTGTTTTATATCAATCTTAAAATAATAATGAGGCTATATTACTAATTAAAATGAGCATGAGCTCCCTGGAAAAAACAGGCGTAAATACTAGTTGAGTCTTAAACAAAAAATTCAGCCATTTTTCTCCCATGTAGGAATATTATTGAACATTTGACAAAACAAAAGTATACAAATTGGGTTGAAGGCTATTATAGATGTGAAATTTTAAATACAATATATAGTAAGATAATAAAAACCTTTTTTTTTGGACATGTTGTGGAAGACTTTAATGGATCTGGCACACAAAATTGTATATAGTATTATTAGTTATTCAAAGAAGATGCACAGCTGCAATTTATCTAATCATTCAATTTCGTATAAATAAATAGCTTAGCTGCAGCTCAATTCTGAAACAGGTCAAACTTCAACAAAATCTGTCTCTGTCCCACACGAACTTTGTTTTTCACGGCATCCAAACAAACTGGGCAGCCCCGTGATTGAAATACAAGCAACCTTCCTTCCTCCCTGCTTACAAGATAATTCTCATAAGCTTCTTGTCAAGCAGGCAATGTGTAGCATGACGTGTGGTCCCCTGTTGCTAGTTCTATG
Organism: Timema douglasi; assembly: GCA_901482245.1. Lineage (NCBI taxonomy): Eukaryota > Metazoa > Arthropoda > Insecta > Phasmatodea > Timematidae > Timema > Timema douglasi. The sequence goes on from CABEEJ010005233.1 coordinate 11,994, forward strand.
GGGAAACTCCTCCACTCTATCTGGCTCTCTTCCTTTCCCGTCGTTCTCGCTGATTCTCTTTCTTTCTTGTTTGCCTCTGTTATGACTCTTTATAGCTAGCCCTTGTTTGTTTTGGCGTTCTCTATAGTTTGCTTCCTTACTATTTCCATTGTATTATTTCTCTTTCTACTCCCTTTAACTTTCACCAGACTTTCTTGCCGTCCTTTTCATATCTACCTCTCCTCTTTCACTATTCAATCATTATATATATGGCTTTTTATCTATCTCTGTATTTTATCATAATATTTTTTATAACCTTTTATTTATCCCCATCTTTAGTTTTGTCTTTTCTATTCTTATCATTATCCTTCGTGGCATTTTCAATATTTTTTATCTCTCCGTTCAAGCTTATATTCTTTCCAATTATCCTATTCCCTGGTCCTTTCCCCTCTCTTCTTCAAAAACTTTGATCCTTTCTCTTTCCTAAACTGTAATTCCCTCTCTATCTGAAATGAGTGAGCGTGCGCCCTCGCGCATAAACGCAGTCCTAGAGTGGGGCACACACCATATCAAACTGAACAGTCGGTCTTCATGCAGACAATACCGTCCTCCTAAACAATACTCTTCACTCTGGCCTGCCGGAACTTCATACACATCTCAGCGGTAGAACCCACCATCTCATTTAGTAATAGTGGTAGGTGAAGATTGCTTTAATTGACTTAAAATCACGAAATGCATAAGATATTTTAATGGTAATTAGGTTTATGCGTCAATTTTGATTTAATTATATTTTAAATAAAGCTAAGAGTTTATTTTACGAAGTAGTATTTATATTAATATTAGACCTCACTTCCTCCATTAAGTAAATGATCATCTTAAGAATTAGATCATTTTGTTATCGTTACTACAGTCTTTAAGATCCCGCTTTTGATTTAAAGTTCAATTATCTCCTATAACATATTATTAAATTTGAAGTTGATATTTACTTTTTCATGACTCCTCGGATAAGTATTGTGTTTGTAAAAAAATATAACTCAATATTTGGAAGGACGTTGATTTTTCATGAAGCCTTGAACCTGAAAAGAGGGATTTTGCAATGCAATAAATGAAATGCTTCAATTTGTTTCTAATGTTAAACAAACAGAGCCAATCTACAAATTCTGTTCAAAATTGTGTAGGCGGATTTTGAGAAAAATGTGGTTTTTTTTCCCTTAAGAAAATAATCCTTAATTTTAGGATTGTATGGCTAATTACAAAAATAAACGATGAAAAAATGTATGAAAAAAATAGATAACAAGTTTTAAGTTGATCGATTAAATGGCTTCTGATCTAATTCCAGAAACAGATAGATAGACGGCAGATAATGTCAAATAAGTCTTAAAATTTTAATTTTCTAAAAGTTAATTGAAAAAACGGGATTTTAGGTTAAAAATTTCCAAAACTAATAGTAAATAACTACTTCCCAATGTAATAGAAAACTCAAACTAAGCAGGGAGTTAAAATCAAATCTTCAAATAAATATTAAGGGCTTCAAACGCTAAATATTTATTTTGGATTCGGGAAACAAAGGGAAAGGGGGTGGGGTTATAAACAGGAAAACAACACTTTTGGTTGATTAAAAGTTAAAACTTATATATGTTGTTCTAGAGATCCATACAGATAATTTAATGTAATAAATTAAACTGTTAAAAAGTTGGTTGGTGTATTGAGCGAATTACAAGTCAATACTTATGTCTGAGATATACTTCTAGTGAATAAACATATTGTAATATAAGAACAATTAACATAAAATTATTATTGCATCATCAACTGGAACACCACAAGTTTACGAATAGTCTAAAAATATTTGTTATCACGTTAAAAATGTTCTGACAAAACCTTCAAATATACAATATAATATGAAAATAAAAAATGTTTAAGTTCAAATATGTTCTGAGGTTAAAATATAAAAGTTACATTTCAAGGTTAACATCTGTCTAACACATTATAGTGAAGTAATTAAATGTCATAATACAAAGAATTGGGAAAATCCAAAATATAATGGACAAAATAAAGTTTGGAGTTTAAATATGTTATATACTAGACGTTTAAAAAAATTTGAATTTTAATGCTAGCATCTGCCAAACTAATTTTAATGAAGTAATAATCTAAGTCTTATCTGATTCCTTGTCCCATTACTCTTTAGTGAATTCAGCATTAGAGAGGTTGCTGTGATTACTTCATTTCGAAATTTTTCAGCACTTAAAGTACCATATTCATGGAAACTGCAAAAACAAAACTAAAGAAACATGATGATGATAAATTGTAACATGTAGTTATAAAAAAAGTGATGGTTACCATAGACAAATATGAATATGTTTTCTAAAATGTTACCTTTTTTTGAGGTAAATAATTTAAATTGGTTAGGCCGGTTCAAGGACACCTCTAGTTAACCAAATGAGTCTTATAACTCAAAATTTATAAACAGGAATTGTTTCAATCAGTGAGGAGTTTTACAATGTCCGGAAGTAATAAAACAAATTTTCTGTGTGGTATAAAACTGAAATTTGTTAGGAAGATATAATGACTACTATATATACCCCACAAAAGACAATATTTCAAATGTATAAACTAGAGGAAGAGAGCGAGAGTAGTAAAATTAAAAGAAAAACTTTTGGGTAAAGCATAAAATTGAAATTTGCTTGGAATGTAGAAAGATAACTCAAATAACAAAATAAATGTTTTTTTTATTATAATTTTTTTATTTAGAACCGCGTCTTACTACCCGTTCGGGTTGTACGCTAAAATAAATGTTAAATATATGTTACATAGAAGGTAGACTGATGAAATGAAAGGCTTCAAAATTCTAAAAACTAAAATAACAAACTACTTTTCAATGTGGTGCAAGATTGAAATTCGTCAGTTGACTATACAAGTACAACCCCAAACAATCAGTAAGTCTGATCCTTTAATTTAAGAATGAAGAAATGGCGTCCCTTCAAGATTTCTAAGACTTATATAAAAACCTTTTTGGTTGGGATATAAAGTGTAAGCTCTACATTTTTTAGTCATAGAGCTTCCTGGAGATTCGAATGACGTCTATACTTATATAATTTCAAATTTGAAGCCCGGGAAATAGAAGCGCTCCAAATTGACATAACTAATATCATCACTTATTTTTGGCGTGGTTTAAAATTAAAATGTGTCAATCATGTAAATACAACATGCAAGATAATATAATAAATTATAAACTCTTAAAATGGGAATGTGGGAACTGAAGGGGTGGTGACTAATCTAATCTTTCCAAAATTATTTTTGTATATTATTTTCTGCATGGAAGAAAGTTTAAATTTGCTAAGTTTGTAAAAGGACCACCCCATAGTAACCATAAAAACTTAAAAGTGTGGAGTTTAAAAATAGAGGGTGGAAAATGCTAGGTAGATAAAAAACTTTTCAATATGGTAAAAAGTTTGAATGCTGTATTAGCAAACGAAAAAAAATCTATTAATAAACACATACCAAAGGCTATCTTAGAAAAGGATCCATTAGATATTTAATAGCAAAACTAAAACCGAAGGTTAAATTAGCGCCAAACCTAAAGTTAAATATTTACTCTCAGATTTTTCCTGGTTGCAAACACTTGTTCACATGAATAGCAGAATACAAACATTGTAATATATTTTTGAGCATGATTTACCTAGTTTCGAAATGTTTATTTTGGCATGGTTTTACAGATATACAGTTTTATTGTGCTTAAAAAAAATACCTTCACATTGCAACACATTTTACAATATATATTATGTGGGCCAGATTAAAATATTGCTGGTCCATATATGACGCGCGGGCCGTAGCTTAGGTTTCCTTGGTTTAGTATAATGCCCCCATCTTTCTCTATCCTTCCAACATTCTTACTCCTTTAATCGCTTACATTCTTTTCCTCTCACTGCACAATCTTTTATATCTGCCCTTTCCATCACTTTCTTGGTTTACCTTGTGGTCTTTTTCCTCCATACTCTATCATTATCTTTGGTTTTATCTCCTTTTACATCCTCATTAAGTGACCATACTATCTCAGTTTTTATTTCTCTATTATTTAATATTATACTCCATCTTTCACGGATAACTTAATTCTTATCCTATTTCTCCTCGTGACAGTTAACATGCTCCTCACAAACTTCATTTACATGGTCTCCACTTTTCTAGTCAATCTTACATTATATGTCCATGTTTCTGATTGATGTATATGTGACTATGTGGTCAAAATACGGTCTAAATAGCACTTAAGGGGCACTTACATTCCCCAAATCAGGACTCTTACACACCATTATATAATTACGATTAGGATAAACAAACTGGCAGCATAACTCTGTGAACCGTTAAAATATTTGGAAAATTATGATGTATTTTATCAAATGTGTTTATGTAACATAGTATTTTTTGTTTTTGATCATTGGTGAAATTTGATTCTCTTTTTTCCAACAAATTCCTATAATAATGCTAATTAGTTTGCTTATCATATTTTATGATCGTGATTAGGCAAATAATACGTTGTCGATCGGTTGAGTTTGTTTGTCCACTCAGTTTATGGAAACATATTTTGATATTTTAATATTCCGATTCAAAGATTTATTTTATTTTAATTTATTCTTGCCAGGATTGTTTTGTAATTGCCATAGCTATCTCAGGATTGTACAATGAGAAACTATAAGAAAGTAGACATCCGGGGCTTGAACGTTCAAATTGGATATAGTTTTAGTGCTGTTTAACTGTGTGAAGAGCGTGTAAAACTGCTAGTCCTTAAATTATAAAACAAGGTAAAAATGAATAAAATACATTTATAAAATTAACATTGGAAAATACATCAAAAAACCTTAATATGATTTCAAATAAAATTATTACTACTAAAAACAAATATAGTATTCAGTTTAATTTTTACCTGACTAGTATTTAGATTATTTTGTTTTTAATGACAGATGAATGTCATAGTTAATTTAATTAGAGCTACCTTATATTAATATAATAATAAGCCCTACGCTAAATCGTTATAAGGCTTTGATTGAGAGCAATTAATTTTGCATGGCTGATTCCAATATGTGGCCAGTTACACAGTGCTATTATATATTTATATAGTTAAAAAGTGACACCTGGACCCAATGAACGAATCCGAATCTCTAATTTATTGGGGAAAATATCTACAACTAAGCTATCAATTATCATTTAATTCTCGGTGTTTCAGCCTTAACTCATTATCAAACACATTTACATAACTATTGTTTTAAATAATTACACAAATGAAAAGAGATTGGATAGCTCAGTGGGAGTAACCAACTGGACGAGTTATTATTATTAGCACTGCGTCTTACTACCCGTTCGTTTTATACGCTCGCTAATGTGTAATGGTAGAATGATTGTGATATGTTATGCAGGACCTACAGTTTAATGTGGGATTCGAACCACGGTGGAGGCCTGGTATTCCACACATTCACAAGTTGTGATTAATATATGTCTTGTCAGAGATGAAGGAAGTGTTTGGCAATCAGATAAATCTGTGCTGGAACCAAGGATTGAACCCCGGACCCCTAGGACAGAAATTTAACACCTTACCACTAGAACGCCAGGTCACCAAATGGACAAATTAAATTATAATGGTAGTAGGTGACCTGGTGGTCTAGGGGTAAGGTGTCGGACTTCTGTGCTGGCGGCCGGGGTTCAATCCTCGGTCCCGGCACAGATTTAATCTGATTACCAAACCTTTCCTTCACCTCTGACAAGACATCTTGTGAATGTGGGGAATGCTAGGCCGCCACCGTGGTTCGGATTCCACGTTAAATGGTAGGTCCCCCATTTCATCTCACAATCTCCCTACCATTACACATTAGCGTAAGTGCGTATAACCCGAACGGGTAGTAAGACGCGTAGCTAATATTAATAATAATAATAATAAATTATAATGAGCTAAATTCTGTGTACATTTTAAATTTTGTTATTCATTCTGGGGTTAATTTAATTGAATGGAACGTCATATTCGCTTCAGTGACCGAATGGTTTAAGGCGTCCCTTTCGTTTTCGACTAAACTGCTGATGATGGATAGATCGGGGCTACAATCCCGGTAGGATCTACTGAGGAGGGTTTATCCTAAATGTTTTTCTACTCTCCTTCCATGCAATTGGGGTAGATTATCTTCAAGGCACTTCCTTCCTAATCCTACCCTATTTGAGTAATTAGGCCTATTATAATTATGTATAGCCTGAACCAGTAGTAAGACACGGTGATACAAAAATAAAACTTAAACTCTAACACTATATTATTGTGAAATATAATATTTTTGTCACAATTATCATTTTGAAATTAAAATTAAATTATTAAATAACAATTTGTGAAATGAAGATTAAAAATGAGCTTTTAAATATAAAATGTAATAGTGCTAAGAATCTAAGAAAACCTCAAAATTGTATTTAATGTATTTTTTTAAACATAAAGGCGTATTACCAGCTTGTAGAAAACGCCGTGAGATATGTTTAGTAGGCAACTTGCTCAACTTTACTGACGGGCAGGAATGCTGTGTTAATTAAAAGGGGTCACCGCATTTACGCCTTCATAGTATCTGTTTTATAATGTAATAGAGAATTTTCTCAACTTTTCTGTCCTTAAAAAGAGTTTTGTTTTATAAGGAATCCAAGATGTTACGTAAAGTTGTGGAGGAAAGTTATGTAACAATAATGGTGTCACCAGTGTTAAATATGTGATATATATTAAATATTATTCTATAACGTCCCTATTTATTTTGGATGCCCGGTAGCCAACCCTAACTACTACACTACCGGGGCACCCCAGAGGGTTACATGGTTGGGATGGACCCTGATCGGTAGGGTTTGGGATGGATGGTTCGTAGGGAATAAGGCTAGCGAGTTAGTCCAATAAGATATATTTATCACTATAGTCAGATGCTAAACTACTACATAAGTATGAGGTAATCCCCGCGACGAGGAAGCACGCGCGATAACGGGACTCGCGAAACTACCCATAGACCCGCGATTGACCCTCCGGCAGGGGTGAACCGCCAGATCACATGTTATATCGTCACTTCGTCTAACCGACTACTTCGTCACACATGCATCCAGCATGGCTTCCTACATTAAACAACGTGTGTTCTTCTCACACAAACATGCTGATCTCGATTCACACCAGTCAGAAAGTCCATCGGTCGCACCATGCTCGCTCGTCAACATGATGCAAGCTATAAGAGCTATATGCTACTCTCAGCAGGAAGGCAACCCAATACTCTTGCCTTCCCACGAAATGTACAAGCGTGGGATAACCTCATGCCAGAATAAGCCTTAAAATAATTATGCTCTTACAATTCACTTATATTGTTTACGCAGATAAAATCTCTGACCTTTATTTCTGTCCAGAATATCAGCCACATTTTAATGGCTATTATTTTTACTCCAGAAATATTTTATTTCCAGTCTAATTGATAAGCTTGATCAATTATTTGTTTTAAGTTCAATATTGAATTTTAAAGTTCACTCTACCTAACTCAGATTGATTGCACAATCAATTTATTCTGTATTAATTCTATATAGTATTATTTTATCTTTAATTTAAATTTAGTGAAACATTATATAGCTGTATTTATAATAAAACTGGATCAAACTTTATTTTATTCGAAACCTAATATTGAAATTAAAAATATAATTTTATTTAAAATCTTAAGACCAGATTCAAATCTTGAAATCAATCTTAAATGTACCATTATTTTACTATAAATAAAAACTTTTAAATTTATATCAAATAAATTGAATCTTTTCTATTAAATTAACATTTAGCTCCAAACTATATTCTTAATAATGTTTTGATAGCACTGAGGCATGATTGATCTCTTTATTTAAATTATTATGCTACAAGGAGTAGAGAAAACATATTTTGAGTGAATTATTTGCCAAATTTCATTTTACTATTTTTTTTCCTCCATGGTAAAAGGGTTACTAATATGTAAGATTTTTCATACTATACATGCTTATAAAAGATACACCACTATGATTTGAATTAAAAGCCTTAATAATAAATATGGATAAATATTTGACTATTCTTTCGAATGAATTATTTCATGAATATTAAATATTTAATGCAGTTGATAAATTTTGTTGACAGATCATTCGATTTCGAGGAATATCAACAAAAAAAAATTTACCCGTTGTTCTTTAAGGGTTTGAAATTTTGTCTCTTATCCTAGATGATGAAAGCATATTAATTATCTTTGAAAATAAGGTGCTTAGGAAGATATTTGTCCCATAAAGGGATAAGGCCACTGGTCTGTGGAGTAATTTACATAATGATGAGCTACATACCATGTACTCATTAAAATACATTATTAGGATAGTCAAGTCTCACAGATTACTGTGTGCAGGACATTCAGCACGAATAAGAGAATCAAGAAACGTGTTCAGTGTATTGACTGACAAATTCAATAGGAATATACCTTTGGAAGACGCAGATGGAAGGATAATATTATAATGAACCTGAAAAGACAGGGTGATATTAGGTGGAGTGTGTAAAACTGCCTCAAGGTAGGGATAGGGTGTAATGAGGTAGAATGCATATAACTAGTTCAAGGTAGTGATGGGGTGTAATGGGGTGCTCTGGTAATAACTAGCTCAAGATAGGGATAGGGTGTAATGAGATATATTGAATGGAACTAGATCAATGTTTGGATAAGGGGCGTAATTTTGTAATTGCAACAATGAACTTTCAATTTCCTAATTCCATAGTTTAAGTAAGCTAGTAATTAATCCAGGATTTAAGCACCTAATATCTAATTTATTTTAATATAAATTAATAATATATTATTTGGCAGCATATCTCTCAATTCAATTGAATACATTTGAAACAATAACTTGCACACAGAAAGCATCGAATATTGAACTCTTGGTAGAGCTGTGCCAATACTCCACCACGGCGATTTCCAGGAATCATTCTGTATTTAGGATAATAATCTTCAGTCATAGCTGAAGGCAAAGCCTGTAATGTACCTATGAATGTATGATTGAATATGGTCAACCCTGTACATTTCAATATAATACGAGGCGTAACATCAAATTAATCCTGGTACTGTCGGTGTCTGTGTTTCAATTATTGTTCTGGGAGCCTGGGTTTGACTCCCAAGTCATCACAAAGATGTATTGTATTTGTACGTAGTGCTATCACCATACTCAGTAATCAATTACTTTAACTAGCCAACATCCGCATTGGTGATCACATGATCGATCGTCGATCTCCCCAGAGACAGAGCAAAAGGTGATAGGAAGATTGTTGTTGTTGTATATTATACCCGACATAGATTGGGTACTAGTACCTTACACCATTATATATTGCACCATGATTTACCTCTTAAGACGGATTGGGTACTGCTATCTTACACCATGATATATTACACCATGATTTACCTCCTAAGATGGATTGGATACTACTACATTGCGCTTCGACTTCCCTTTCGATGTGGATTGAGTGTTTTGAACTTGCACCATAATTTATCTCCCAAGGTAGCGTTTGCAATGCTACCGTGCAACACTATTTTCCCCCTAAGGTGAGATGGACACTACTACTTTGAAGTTCATTTTATCTCCCAAGGGGGGCTGGGCACCGATACCTTCCAGTACTATTTCCCTCCCGATGCATTTTGGGCACTGCTACTTTGCAGTACGATTTCCCACATAAGATGGATTAGGTACTGATACCCTGCACCATGATTTTACTTCTTTGATGGGTTGGATACTGCAACCTTGCAGTTTGATTTCCCTCCCAAAATATATTGAGCACTGTTTCCTTGTAGTAAAATTTATCTCCAAAGTGGTATTCGGAACTCCTACAATGCCATTTGATTTCTCTCCCAAGGTGGATTGGTCACTGCTTCCTTGTGGTATGAATTCTATCTCAAAGTAAATTGAGCCTAACCTAACCCAACACCACCTAGTCTAACCTGACTTAATCTATCCCAGCATAGCCCAACATTGTTCTCCCTCTTACTAAGAATTAATTCTACCTCGGACATAATTTATAGAAAAGCTCACGTTCAACTGGATATCTTGTACTGAACTGTAGTCTGATGGAATCTTATTATATACATTTACATTTAATATTTTATTATGAAGTTCCCAACCCTTATGCTTACAAAATCTTCTGGCTCAGTCGAAAATACCCAATCAACCTGTTTCAATCCTCTCGAACCAAATAGACGGCACCCAATCCGCCTGCTTACAATTATTTTTTCTAGTAGAAAAGACGGTGCACTTTCCACTAATCTCTCACATACAGAGTGCATAGTCCAACACCACCCGTTAGACATGGTGCATAAAATAAAATTTTGGCTGACCCAAAACACCAGGAAAATAATGTTGGATTGAGGGGCAATGTTACTTAATCGAACTGGAGCGTGACCAATAAATCATAGTGTAAGGGTAAAATCGTATCTATAGGTGTCAGCTAAGATCTAACATCTAGACTCCTCAGTCAGAATAAGGTGTGGTAACCATTTGTTTAACCTTTCATGTACATTTATAGCTTTGCTGTAAACTCGAACTCTTATATTATGGAATAGCTAACGTACTAGTCTGTATTAAATGATCTCTATTAACATGAGAACGTTTCAATAGAGAACTGGTGATGAAAGCAACTTACTTCCTCTCATTTATATTGAATGGCCTGAGAGTAGTATGAATGCCATTTGTTTAGTTGTTTAGATCCTGTAAGCTCTCTCCTCCTCCATTCCCCTCTGCCAACCATTAAAACAATACGACCCTTCCCCCTGCCTCTCCAACCACCTCTTTAGTATCTTGACTCCCCTCCCCTTCAAGTTGGGAAGTTTGTTTTCGTGGAGGTTGGCAAGCCTTGCGCCTGTGTATGTGTGTTCTACCCTGGTAGTTTATAGACATTAAATAAGGAACAGATATGCGCTCTAGTCTAGGCTATACACGGGAATTTATCGAGTGGAAACTGGCATTGCTTGGGAACGCTTGAAGCCATCGAGGTTAAGCCTGCGCTCTGGTGGGAGGGGGGATAAACTCTGTAGTAGCCCGACTTTCCCTCACTAACCTGGTTCTCCCTTGTTTTAACGTGGAGGGGTCTTCAATGTTGAGGTTGTTAGTCTCACAAGAAGAGAATATCCTCATTAATAGAAAATCTAGCCCTGATGACGGTGTTCACTCCTTGACGGCCTTATCATGAATAATTAAGTTACTTTTATACTTTCTTTTATAAATAATGCATTGAAATCGTCTCAATTCTTTACCTCAAGGTTATTATGGATGTTAACTTGTAATGTGGATCCGAAATAAAAAATAAGTGGGTAGTAATATTCTTTCATTTTGTAGCTAGGTTTACGGTTTTATTTATTTGGTTCGAATTTTTGTTTATATTTTATATTGTATTAGAGGAAAAATTGTGATTTTTATTCTTGAACTGAGATTAGGGGACTGATGAATAGTTTTTAACAGTTAAAAGCAGTTCTAAAATAGCTCTTAAGGATTTAAGTGAATTTCTGGGGAGTGTTTATCATTATATATAGCAATCTACAATTTTTATTTTTTTAGAAAATAAAAAAAACATGGTTTAGCTATAGCATATTTTTTAAACATATTGTTCCAAGCTTAGTTTGTAGAATATAATTTTATTTTCCTATAACCTTTAAAGAATGAGAGGCTACTGCTGACCAAGGAGTTGTGTTTGTAACTGAGGAGAAAAAAAACTTATGTTACATTTGGAGCATCGCGCTGTATTGAGCAGAAACTTGAACTCTTAGGAAAATGGAAAAGTAATACTTGGAAAGTTTGAAATGTGTTGGAGAATACCTGAGTATATCAGGTGGACCAACCAGGTGAAGAATTCATAAGAAGAGTGGGTGGGAAGAAAACAATTTTGAATGTGGTTCTTCGATACATAGCAAATTGGATCAGATACATCCTTAGGAGGAACTGTCTTCTGCACGTCGTCGTAGAAGAAAAGGTTGAGGGAAAGAGTAGCTCAGGAAGAAGAAAATAGGAATATTTTGAGAGCTGAAAGAGGAGGCAGAGAACAGATTGCGTTGGTGGTCTAGTTCCACTGACAAAAGGAATGGACCTGTATTAAGACAACACTCAATAGTAATAAAAACCTAGATATTGACTGGTAAAGTTTTGTTTATTTACTTGTAATTTTATTCCCAATATCTTAAATCATTAAATAAAAAGTAAATCTCAACTAGTTTGGTGTAGCCACTGAGAAGAAGGTCATTATTTGAATCCCGGTACAGTTCACAAATATAGTTTTATATTAAATATGTATTAGAATAATTTCACGTTATATTTTTTAGTTATTGGGGTAAAACTTAATCCAGTTTGCTTTCTTTATTTTAACACAATAGAGAAAGCTACTAGTAATTCTTTCTTAAGCGTACTAAAATCTAAATCTTCTTTAAGCCCTGTTCAATTTGTTTTCAGTGTGATTTGGTCAATTTACATTTTTATTTTCTAATATTAATGTGTATTTTATTGTTTTTTTGTCAGTATAGATTTTGGAATTTGGATAAAGAAGGTAATTTTAGGAAAAATATACCCAGATTAGCGTGGAAAGGGAATGCATATTTTAGAAACTCTTTTAACTCTACTACACCAGAATAAAATTGAAATATTAATATTCCCGTCAAAAGAATACCTAAATATAGAAAGATTGACTAACATTAAAAATATTCACATCGAGCCTACTGTTAGATTGGACTGCCAGTGGTGGGGATATCTGAATTCGAGTCCTGGCTAGGGGTATAATGAAGATGGATTTTCTTAATTGGTTTCACACTCTCCCTCTACGGAAAATTTATTACCCTCTAAAATTGTACTTACTTCATACTTATTTAACAAGTGTAACTAGTGTATGCGTATTACTAGAATAAGTACTATTTAACACGAGGTTTAAAATAATTAAAAATTAAAACGTAATCACCTAATACCAATATGATCATTTGCAAAAGAAAGATAGAATTTCATTTTAATAGTTAACATAGTTAAATCAATGATAAAGCATATGATATAATTAATCATACTTGCTAACTATTTCGTAATGCTCTCATAAATTGATCCAGTGTCCACAATTTGACTAGAAATTATAGTTTACATACACATTTTTGCATTTATTTATAATCAATCCATAAATTAAATAGTTAATTTATGGTGCTAAAAAAAATATATATATATATATTTAACCTTATGGGATAGTAATTTTTGTTCTAGATTAAACTATTTATTTATATTTGGTTATTATGAAACAATTTTCTAGAAAATAATACGTTTTTAAATTCAAATATATTAATATTAATACTAAATAAGTTATTATGTTTCACTGAAAATCACCAACACCAGTGGGTACGAGTACTAAGTCGTCAACATATTGCTTGGATAATTAGGACGTTTGGCTGAATCAGGGTAAAGAAACAGTCATCGTCTAAATAAAAAGTAGTTTCTCTTGTTCAATCGTTTATTCTATAATGTCTAGTATTTTCATATGTCCTAAACTTAGTTTCCTAACCTCTTTGTATGTTTTACACCTCTTCAATTATTAAGTATTCCTATAAATCTAATTGTCTCCATTTATTATAAATTTCTAGTCCTTTAGTTGTCGAAAAAAGCCGTTTTAAGGTGGGGATGAAGGGAAAGAGATAAAATGCCAGTGTTTTTGCAGTTTCTTAGCAAAACTTTTTTTTTTGTCGAAATAAATTAAATGTTGTTCAAGTAGAATACTAGATTTTAAATGTCTTCACATGGTGACATCAACAATATTTTGTTGAACATCTATCATGAGCATAGTGGCATTATATGACAAACACTTTAAATTATGAGGAAAAGCTTTCATTAAATTTCAGGACACTCTTGACAGATATTCAATATATGTTTATATCACCTTGTGAATAAAATTAAATTCTATGTTTCTACTGAAGCAATAGTTTTTATATTTTGACCAAAAAAGTTTTAATATAAAAACTGCAAAAGCATTGACCTTATTTCTCGTTACCTAACTCCCCACCTTACTCTGAGTTGAACATTAAACCGCTAGTCCCCAAGGAGCAAGGGATTTCTTTTTATATTATATAAGACTTTGGGACATTATTTATAATGCTTAAAAAATATTTATATATCTATATCCATCAATATTTAAATAACCTTTATCTTATCACTTCATTTGTAACGATTGTTTTTCTTAATTCATTTATGTTTCAGGTAATCTAGCGAATATAATGTGTTGTTAAACTACTTATTAATAACCTATAATATATGGTTAAATCATCGTTTTTATTCACTTCTCCTAATTTTATATATATTTTATCTTCTATGACGACGACATGTTTCGGTGCATTTTTCACAATCTTCAAGTCTTATCTTTATTAAATATGATCAATTTTACTTCATACCATTGGAAAGTTGTGAACATTTTATCTAATGAGATGATCAACAATATATATTTATAAATAACGTTAATACTTCTAATAAAATAAACATGAAACATTATTAGAAATACTTAATAATAGACTGAACTTTTAATTCTTTGAAGTTATAAACTATTTGACTGTGTGCTACTACCAATAGCCTTTCATGACAATTTTTGAAAATATAAAAAAATATTTTATACATTGAAACTTTTCATTATAGGTATTCAACCATTTACTTTTATCATATATTAGTTTTTGTCTACTTTTTCAGCTTTTTCATTGTCTCTGAATTTCAGTTTGCTTAACGTAAATTTAACTGTTTAGTTATTAATCTATATATAACTAGTTTAACACTTGCTCTTTGAAATTTTTTTTAATTATATATTCACAATTTATGTTAACTTAATAACTAATAATCATCACTTTTACCAATCTTTACTTTGTTTTTTAGAACTTTTCTTAAATGTTATTTTTCCTTGTATTTATCTTCCTTTATCGATTGGTCCAAACTACCTCCTATTTACTTACTAAAGCTAGCACAAAAGTCTTAAGGTTGGTTTTCCAGTAATGGGTAGGCCAGGGTTAAAAACAGGCTGAGTATACTTAGGATGATGTATACTAAATTATTTTCTAGTCACCCTCAACTCAAATTTGGTTACCTTTCCTTTACATTATTTTCCATTTTCTGTCTCAAATAGTGTGAAAATCTGATAGCTAATATTGGTATCAAAATACGATACTCATATAAAATAAGATACGCTGATTACAAAGATCTATGGAACTGATTTTATTCATAGAGCTTCACTGGGATTCTAGTCATAGAGTTTCACTTGAATTTTGTCCACAAATTTGATATCATTCCTCCCTTATGTACATTTTTTGTATCGCTATTTTACTCACCCCAAATGATGCATACTAGACAATTTAACATTATCTGAAATTTATTATTCAAGAAAAGTGTTATCAGTGAAGTTACTACAATGTATTATGTTTCAATCCATTATATTTACTATTTTAATAATATAAACTTAAATCATGTACACAGTTATGTGTTTCAAGTACATCATTTAATAATCATATTCGAATTATTATGACTGTTTAACCCCAGCCCCCTGGCTGCAAAAAGAAGAAATGGTTTGTTTAACACATTGATTTTATTTATCAATTAGACAGGTACAAAGATTTGAAAAATAATATTCTTTTGTGTATTAGAATATGTATCTTAAGATTAATTACGTATGTTAATAATCGGCGTGAAATTTCAAATAAATGACTATAGTTTAGTCTATATATATATTTTATAATATATTTTTGCTTTATTTGTTTGATTGGTCTATGGTCAATAGTACTCAGGCTGGTATTTTTTGTTCGAGAGTCAGACAATCTCTCATTATATAAAATAACAAACAGTTTAGTTAGGATTAGGGATTGGCTGATTTTAGAAACTCTATTATTTTTACAGACCCCTGGACGTGTGATTTTACCATTTTGAACAATATAATAAGTATTCTTATGTTAAACCAGACTGCCAAATCAAACATAATAGCTATAAACATGTAATTGTGAGCTGCAAAACACTTATAAACAGGTGATTTGCAGCTCACAGTAACCAATTGATGATTAGATATATTATTCATTTTAATTGATTGAAAACATGATAAAATACACAGGTACTATTTAGGAAAATACTATTTCAATCGCAAACTCTCCTTAAAATGATGTTTGGTGGAAGCTGTTATCAGAACAAAAACATTCGTTTTGATATTATTTTTATCAGTCTGTCAACGCTGTTAACACAAAACTCACAAGTGGTTATCTATGAATACCGTCTAGGTCATTCCCTGTGTATAAAACGATATAAAAACCCTCGTACTTCAGGTTTTATCATTTATATGACCAGAAATGACTAAAAAAACTATAGTCACGTTTCAGTTTGTTAAAAATTAGCCTATCGGTTTTGTTTGCAAACAAAATATAAATAACGTCAAGAATCTTTGTAAATAAATCCTTCAGATTATTATGTTTTTTGAATGATTAATTAATTTAAAATGATAAAACTGACGAATGATTAAAAAATCAATTAAATTTCAGGTTTTAATAACACTAAAACATCTTCCTATATTATAAAGTTAATTTAAACCAGCCACTAAAAAATGAATATATTAATCAGTGAACACGCAAACTAAACGGTGAGTATACATAGTCTAATTAATCTGTGAAGAGGAGTTCATTTTCGAATCCTAGCCGTGTGTACTAAGAAAGTATTTTTTACTAAATTGTGTTTCATTATTTCCGCTAGAGAATGCGGGCTCTTTTTTCTCCAAACTATACCTTCCTTATACATACCTCATTAGAGTAATCTATAACGGATATCACGAATGGATTGTAGGCCATGAATAAAAAGAAAAATTTAGGTTAGGACATCTTTTTAACAACATGTTGAAAGTGATCGCAACTGTTTTATTTCGTCATCAAATCATTGAAGTAGAGTGGAGTGAATTACAATCCACATAATGAGAATGTTTAAATTGTTAGAGTTCAGTAAGAAATTATTTTTATTGACCTAGAAAGTACTTACCATCAGGGGTAAAGATAATTATTCCAAGGATATTAGATAACTAAGGTGGAGCGACGTATAGCGTATAAAAATGTGATCTTTAACTAATATGTGTAGCATAAGAGAAGAAAGGATGATACAAAAAATAATGATGTTACTATACTTAACTATATAAAGCAACAAAACTTAAGAATAAATTGTTCGAGCTCGTAATGAAAAATCTAGAATTCAGTTTGTTTATAAAGGGTATAAAAGATACGTTTTTAGGTGGATAGCAACAGGATATCAATATGAAGTGATTAAGGATATGGAAATATAATATTATTAGACTATTGATTACTGTGCAGTAAGAAGAATGAGTGACCTACTTCAGTGGCTGCATATTCTAAGTCGTCACTTTCGTAATAGATTAGACTGTAGATTGTAGGGAGATCAGGGATCAAAACCTGGTTAGGTGTACTGAGACTGAGACATTTCAAAATAATTGTCCACTCTTCCTACAAGCAAACGCTGGTACCTTCCTCTAAATTCAACCTTCCTCATCCCTAACTCATTGTGACTAGTATAAAGGTGTATAGCTGAAACAAATATTAAGACGCGATGATAAAGAGAAAGAATGATTGGAAGTGCAAGGTGAAGAGAAGGAAGAGGCAAGGTCTTATAGAGTAGTAATAATTTCTATTTATACATAATTAATTTAATAAAATGTTTTCTACGCTTGTACTTTCTTATCTGTTTGTTTTTATGGTTTAATTAGGTGTATTAAACTTTTACCAATACCAATGGGTACGTGGATTAAGAAATATTTCTCATCTTGTCAGGTTTTCCAGAGCTGGATGGCTAATTCCAAGATGTCCTCAAGAGAAAATTATGGAACCCCTGAATACCAAGTTTTAACCTGATCATTAAATGTTTTCAGCACTAGCCTGATAAACAGGTACACATAAACACAGACAGATGGTATCACAAAACCTCTTTTTTAGTTTGAGGGTGTCAATAAACGTCGACATTTTAAAATCCTGAATTCAATTTTTATTAACAACCACAATACTTCTCTCTCCAAAGGGTCGAAATAAAATCAAAGGGTATAAGGCCTTAGCTCAATCAGTAGCCCATCTGCCTACTGAGCTAAAGGTCACAAGATCAATATCTTACATGGTCAAAAATTAATTCACTGATTAAATTGGATTTGTACCTTCTCTAGATTAAATATAATTTATAATTTGTGTGCTGATATAATCAGCCCCTTTATAAAAGTGTTGGTTAAATACTTCAAATAAAAAGAGAAATAAGAGATAACTCACGGAGACTACTGCAAATCTCACTGGGATTAGAGCCACAAATCTCTCAGTTAAAACCACAAACATCAATAACAGTTCAACATCCTAGACTATTTGATAACCTCTGTGGGCTATGTTTACTTCATGTTTTAAGGGTCACTTAACACAACCTAAGTAATTACTGCCTATGACCATGCTCATATTGAAATATAGATTATAGGTGGATATTTTCTGGATGGGCCTTTTGTAAATTACAAACATGTATTTTGTGGTACAAAATGGTGACACTTTACTGTAACTTTATTGTTATTTTACAGACATTGAAATAATATTTTAAAATTTACAGCTGAAAATAACATTACTTAACGTAAGGACATTTGAGAGTAGATCTAATAACTTTTTTAGACACCAGATAATCTTTTCCCCATGAAAATTGTACTCCTCTTGTGACCGGAAGTGGTGGCCTTGTGATCTAAGGCACTAGACTCGCAATTTATTTGGTGATTGTTAATGGAGAGGTTGAGTTTATAAATTCATCCGGGAAACTGGTTGTGGGTTTTCAGTTGTGACATATCACCGTGGGGGGATGTCCAACCCCCACTGGGGCTCTCACCGATCTGGGGACTATTAGATCCAGAGGGCGGTGAGACACCAAGAGGGGCAGGGTACTGGTGGTTTAATATCCGGTGGTGGACCAATCAATAGGTTTAGGAATTAGTATTATGAATAAAATAACATTAGACTAGATGCTATATTCCTACTTATATTATAGTAAATAAAGGACACAGCTAAATGACGTTAAATAAATTGAGTTTGTAGAATTAGGTACCAAGATACATTCTACAGTAGCCCCGTGGCTTATTTGGTGCTATCTGAAAGCTCATAGCTGACGGCTTTGAAAAGTTACCTGAATGTTGATTGTCAGACGTCAGCTGTGATCTGTCAGTCAGCACCAAAGAAGCCACGGGGCTACTGTAGGTATCAGGATAGATAGTTTAAGAAGATTAATAAAATTGTGACTTATCCATGGCTTACCCCATACTCTCCAGGCCAATTTGAGTACATTTCCTATGATAAACCTTCCATTTACCTAGCTTTTAAATTAAAACATCAATAAGTCTTAAGTTGAGTGTATTAATAAAATAATAAAATAAAGATAATGTATCACTGGCTACCCGCTTTAATTCGTACCACATGCAAACTAAATTTTATTTCTCTGATATGAAAATGTTTCTCAGGTGTGTTTCATCATAATTTGAATCATTAAAACCAAACGACATTGAATATGAGCTTATACCGATGTAGATATAATGATAGTGACATTTAAGTGTATTATTATTATTATTATTATTAGCACCGCGTCTTACTAACCGTTCGGGTTATACGCACTTACGCTAATGTGTAATGGTAGGGTTATTGTGAGATGAAATGGAGGACCTACAGTTTAACGTGGAATCCGAACCACGGTGGAGGCCTGGCATTCCACACATTCACAAGATGTATTGTCAGAGGTGAAGGAAGGGTTTGGTAATCAGATAAATCTGTGCCGGGACCGAGGATTGGACCCCAGCCGCCAGCACAGAAGTCTGACACCTTACCCCTAAACCACCAGATCACCTGACATTTAAGTGGGATATATGTTAGGGCAAGTGTAGGTATGTTATTTTATAAAATATATGAACGAAAAACATATTGAGTTAAATAAATAAAAGGTTGCTTCAGTAGTTTAATTATTTTATACATATGATTAGCTCTACAATTTTTTTTAACACATGTTGTGGACATCGTTAATTACACACATACATTTTTCTCCGCGTTTAAATAATTCATATTAAAATTGCATGATACTTATGACAAATATTTAAGAGCTATTGAGACTACTCTATGTATTAATTAAAACTAAAATTATCTACTGAATTATATTTTAATTATTTAAGCAAAAAGGGTTTTGTTATCAAGTTATTAAAATATTTGTGTAAACTGGAGCTACCTTACTCCTTACCTTAATAAAGATAATAAATGCATTTTTAGGAGAGAGGTAAATATCTAATGTCCTGGCTGGCCAATGTAAGAAATGTTATGACTAAAACCCTTGGCAGTTTTATTAAAGTTAGTTTATTCTAAGCTATGTATCACTATCCATTAGCAAATTCTGGTACGGTTTATGAAAATTTAACATTCCTCATCCCTAAATTATCAGTGTAAGAATAAGCGTACTAAGGCACTGTTAAAAACATTGTTTATTATAACATAAAAATACTATTATAAATATTATTAATAATTAATATACGATAATTTGAGGTTGTTAGAATGATTGCATTTTGTTAGATAAAATTTTGAATTATATATATAAAATCTCGTTTAGTAAACTTTCTTCAAACTAAGAATAAGTCAAAATTAATATTAAAAATTTAGGTTTTAATATTATATGAGTAGGAAAATTACGTCCAAAATCATTATTTTTCATAATTAACTATTTGCTTTTGGTCACATAAATCATACGTTATAATAACCAGTTTGAAAAATGATCTTATATCTTCTATTCAAATTATCATTGTTGGAGGGAAACCAATTTCTTGGAAGAAGAGAATTATTATTGTTTGTTAGAAAATCAAAAAGAAAAATGTGTGGTAGTGCCGGTTTATTTTTCCACAATTTCAGGCGACAAAGGAAATAAGGAATCCATCTACCATCGAGAAATAGTATATATGGATTTGATACCATTTAGTTGCATTTTAATAAACCAAATTGATATTAGTTAGCATTTATAGAGCGAACTAGTCAAATTTGTGGAATTATTTAATTTCTTTCACGAAAGTATTATAAATTCAAATATGTTATAGCTAGCATAAGTATGTTTTTAATACTATTTTAATTTGTTTAGTTGAAAGTTTGTAAAAACAAGGCTCACGAAATGTTAATGTCTGTAAAAAAAACTATTTTATTTGTTTCTCCGACCCAAGGCCACATCAAGAAGCGACCCTCTTGGATTCCAAACCTGGGGATCGCTGCAAATAGGACGACACCAAGCGTCGCGGTGAGCTGGTTCGTCAGGGGCTGGTTTATGTGGCGGTGTGCGTCCACCGGACATTCAGTAGCTTGCGAGGATTAGGGTGCGATGGATGGGGCGAGGCCATAGGAGGTGGCGACCGGAAACACTGCCCTCGTCCCTCTTTCTAGCCAGTCCTGCAGACCCCGGCGCTAAGTGATTAACCGCTTGGCCTACTCGACTTGTCTAGAAGGAACGTGAAGCTAGAGAGAGAAACGAGGGGTAAAAAACCCCAACACATTCTCTTGCTGGGGAGTCAAGAATAAGAGATATTAACAGTTTTAAACTCTCTTACTTTATTTTGGAGATCACATTGCATCTCTTTTTTTGTTAAAAGTGGGGAAATTACCTTATTCTAACAATTTGAATAAATTTAAAACTTAAAACTAGAAAAGGAAATATAACCCAGGACTTTTGGCTTAACACACCAATGCTCTACCACTGAGCTATACAGGGATCGTTCCGTGCTCAGGGCGATTCTCCACTTTTATTTTAAGGCAGAGCCTATGATGGATATTTGACTATAAAGGCTACTACGGGCTATAATTGATATCACAGCCACCGGTGTCTCCATTGTGGCTTTATGCTGATAATAGAACAAAATAATACTTTATATATTCCAAACAGATCCAAATGGAAGAAGCAAATCAAATATATATGAAATTTGAAATTGACAAAGAATGTGAATATTGGGGGATTACATTGACAAGGAAGGTGAATATTGGGGGATGACATTGACAAGGAAGGTTAATCTTGAGGGATGACATTGATAAGGAAGGTGAATCTTGGGGGATGACATTGACAAGGAAAGTGAGTCTTGGGGGATGATATTGACAAGGAAGGAAGGTGAATCTTGGGGTATGACATTGACCAGGAAGGTGAGTCTTGGGGGATGACATTGACAAGGAAGGTGAGTCTTGGGGGATGACATTGACAAGGAAGGAAGGTGAATCTTGGGGGATGACATTGACCAGGAAGGTGAGTCTTGGGGAATGACATTGACAAGGAAGGTGAATTGAGGAATGACATTGAGAAGGAAGGAAGGTGAATCTTGGGGGATGACATTGATAAGGAAGGAAGGTGAATCTTGGGGTATGACATCGACAAGGAAGTTAAGGGTGTGATTCTTTTCTTGATGCATGGTGGCTTGGCTGTTTTTATATAGTATTGCTTTCATTTTCTCCTACAAAATTTTTATTTTACATCACTGGGTATTACCACCTGGTTAAGTTATACTGTGACATTACAAACCTTAAAACCTGGCTATTTAATAGTTTTATAGAAATTTTAAGTGTAAATTTTATTCAAATACGAGCACATGGAGCATGAAAAGCTTGCCAAGATTGCCGTATTTAGATAAGGTTTATTTTATAAAAATAAACACAGCATCTAAACGTTATACGAATCTAAGAGGACATGGACATATAGTCTATAAATAAGCAAGGGTAGGTAATATATTGGACACTTACAAGTGTGGTTTAATTAATCCTGTCAATTTTCGTCGAGATGGACAATATTTACCAACAGTGTTTCACATACGGAGGCCATTGTCTTTAATGTGTTCAAGCTGGCTCCCTCAATTGCAATAATGAGAAATAGTGTGCGATAAAGAAGATATAAATCAAACAATAGAAAGGAAATCTTGGTTACATTTTAACACCACGTGGTTCGAATTTTATTAACTGTGCATTTAAAAATAAAAGTTATCTTATATCCATTATAATATATTTTCAGACTGTTTTAGCTTTTCCATTATTATTTCTTACCTCTCCATTTTTATATTATCAGTTTAAATCAACATATTTGAGAATTGTACTTTTTGGTAAGAGCTCACTCAAGTATGGAACATTTTGGTTTGTCCCCGACGGAGGTGAGCTGAACTAGTAATTATTTTTTTTCATCAAGGTTCTCTTTATCTTGGTATCGTTTAAAGATATCATAAATCTATTATTGTGAATTTTACCACAAGAGTAAATATTATCAAAATGGTAATAAAGATGAAATTTAATGGTTCAACAGTTAGCCCTGGGAATATTTCTGAAGAGAGTTCGCAAATATTAACTTTATATTGAAAAACTTCATTTTTCTATAATTTTCTACAAGATTTTATTTTTCAACAGAGGATCAATTTAATGGGTGCGATGTTTCTATTTTCATTATGGGTGCATCCCTCCCAATTTCAAGATATCCAAGAACATATTTTACTTCAAGTTATTTTGCGATATATTAACAGCAATTATGAAAACTATTTTGTTAAATAATGATATTAACAAGTCTTTACTTTTAATTATTTAAATTTTGTCAACATTTACTACCATGATTTCAGTCAATGCCACATTCATAATAATCTACTCTTAATGTCTCAAAAATATAATTATTTTTTTAATTTCAATATTTGAATTTAAATAAATAGAAACATATTATATTTTCGTTTCCTTGAAAACAAAGTTTATTTATTTTATTTGCATTTAATTTTTTAGTAAGTTTATCTTGACATTGATAAGTGAACATTTCCCCCAGATTTAGAATTCGATATAAAAAATTACGTAATTTTATTTATATTTTTACATTTCAAGTATATTTATGATACCTTAATTTAAAAACTGTAGTTATCAGAGATTCACAGGAAAGTGATGCTGATTATCCTAAGACTACATGAATGATCCAACAAATTAGAAAAATATTTTATTTATTTGTTTCGTGTCTATCGTCATACATTTATCGTATTAATATTGAATTAGTGTTTATATGCCAGTTATGTCTTTCTCCCTATTATTGTTGTTATCCAACCATCAGTGTAAGTCATAATTTGCCAATTTGCAATGACAACTAGGTAAGCTTAGTGAGGTTGCTCTTAACATAAAAATACCCAGTAATCCGGAGGCTTTAAGAGTTTCGTGCATCTGAGCGATAAGTTTGTTTTAACCCCTTCCACTTTTTCATAAATCGAGCTAATGTTACTTTATTATTATTTAGAAAATGTGAAGGTTAATAGGAAAGCTTTTTATTAAAGAGTGTACACCATATTTTAATGACAATACGCTTATATGATAGTTACTCTAGCCTAATTGGTCGGGTTGAGGACGAAATATTTTAGAGGTAATCTGCCCACATTTGCATGGAAGGATAGTTGGAAACCATTTAGGATGGAAAAAACTATCTTCGGTAGACTCGACCGGGCAAGTTGGCATTATCATCGCCAACAGACGGTGGATGCTCGGTGTTTAAGCCCCGATAGTGGGATGATGTCATGGAGTTGTGTGTGTTTTGTAACTAAACCTTTTATAATAAAACTATAAATTGTGATTTCGAATTAACTAACGCCCTATTCTGTGGACAAATAATATATTGGTCTGAGAAACTCTGGTTGGATCAGAGACAATGGAGCTATCCAGATATTAAGATTCCAAGTTTGGTGTCTAGTGGGCTAGAAATTATGTCCTTACTTAATTTAGTTATTATTTTTAATTATATTAATTTTTTTCGCCGAGAAAACTTGAATCGGTGGGAACAAGAACAATACGTCAAGCTAGTCTATTCTGTTTTCCTGAGATAAGGATATCGGTTTCCGAACATTTTCTTGATATATTTATTAAGATATTGCGTAAAGGTTTTCTCGCTCAGCCTTAATTATATTTTATATCAACATCCTTCTTTCATTTTCTCAATATTGGTTTAATTAAAAGTGTAAATAGTACGGTAGGGTGATAAGATGCGCTGCAAAAAATATTGAGCTATTTACATCTAAAATTAACAAGTTTATTTGTATGTGCCACACTAAAATTAAATATAGTCGATTCTTTGACACACTCGCTTTATTCCCAAACAATAATTGTGTCTCCCCCTATCTGTTTTAGGGTGTTTTTGTTCCTTTTGATATTATAAGATGATGGCGATTAAGACCTTTGAACTAACATTTTGTGTCCTTTCTGAGGTCATTAATTAGTTTGATCACACATCGGTAGGAAGATGGTGTTTTCTTAACAGTAGACAGCTGTGTGGCCACAAAACATATACGAGAACTACAACAACATTTGATTGTGACACTGATGGCTGATTTTTAACTACTCATGATTTAAACTTTTATTTAAAGTAAGACAGAATTCAAAATCTATGTATAAGTATTTATTGGGGCAGGGAGTGAAAATCACATTGTGGTAAAGCTACCCTAGTGGCCCGGTGTACTTGGTCTGGAATTGAACCCCGGACCAATGATTGAGAGTCAATTGTACAAGACTACACTTCACCGTTCCAATTAATAAAATAATAAGAGTAATATAATGGTTATTGAATTTGTTTACTAACTAGATATTAAAATCAATTTTGGTTTGGTATATATTATCTATTCAAGACTAGTTTTAAATTTTACCCCATTTGTTTACGTATTAATTATCCGGCCAAATGGAGTAATGGTAGGTGCAGCTGACTACAAACCTTCAGGTCCCGGGCTCGATTCCCGGATGGGACCTTGGCTACTCTTATATTAGGGGAAATTACCCCAACGGCAATCAGAGGTTGTTGGTAAACAAGGCTTAAATTAGGTTTAGTACTCCCAATGGCCCACACCTCCATATTCACCACCATCACATAATCTTATTTCCGGTACTTGTGGACAACCTCCACAGGTGTAACTATGTGCCACCAGAGTGGAAAAAAGCCTACATACAGGGGACAAAACTGGATGTCATGTGCCTTCTGGTCAGTAATACCATAAGCATATATATATATATATACTATCAAATCATATATATATAACTATATATACTATATATATATATACTAACAAATCAGTTTATTAATATTTAAACAAGCCAAAAGGAAGTACACAGGACTAAAGGTAGAAATTATTTGATCCATCCATTGTTTAAACATGAGAATATAAAGGGTTACAATAATATCAATATCTCGACAAAGACGCATCAGGTGTGAAGCACTTAGGTTCACCCTATTACCCACACATACAGGTTATAGGTGTAAACAAGAAAGCTTGTAACTCGTTAAAGCAAGACAATTACTAATTTATCAAATAGAAAGAAAGGCAGCAAATCTAAGGCTATAAAAATTAGTAGCGATAATAAAATCTAATAACAGATTCATCACACATAACTCTACTCCAGCCTGCTGACTGTGAAGCTTCCAACTACCAACACATAATCTAAAATATATAGAACCAAGCCACACAAAACTAGTTTTAATTTCAGTAGCTACAAGGACGCTAATTAACATGAACTAGCTAGCTTGAGTTAACTCCATGGAGAGTTAGACATTACAATATTATAAGCTCCTAGAAGAAAAACTATTATCTTACACGTAGTAAAAGGCAAACTACTAGGAATCTAGGCGCTACAGATACTACGGCCGGTCAATTCTAAATTGGTATTGCCTGAGCAATGAATATTATATTTATTATGTTATCCTGAAACAGAACACAATAATACTAGACAAAATAGTGATCATTTTTTGACTAATGCTAAAGGCACCACAAGGGGACCGTACACAACAGAAAAAAAAATCGCGGGCCACTACTGTGGACTAGTTGCACTTCCACAGGTTGCGCACCGTATTCCAGTACACAGTTAGACACATCATAAACCCAATTAGGTCGTGAAACAAAGCAATAGACAACCTTGTATCCTTTATTGTTTAATTTTATTCTTTAAATTATCCGCAGCATGGTCATATAATCTAAGGAGCCTAATATTTGCGACTAAGACTAATGGACATTGAAAAATAGAGCATAAAGCCCACTAATGTAAACTATGACTTATGGATATAGGGAAAAAAGTTATTAGTACTGAATACAAAAACTATGTCATATGGACATAGAACAATAAAGCTCAAAGCTCATATAGATAACACTATCCCTCAATACTTATAGTACCTCCGTAGCTTCCTCTGTGGCGAGGAGGTGACACAGATTCCTCAACAATCGCTGTCTTCAGTACGTAATTTTAGCAGATGCTCGTGAATATGTTCCAACAGTTCCTCCAACGAGTGGTTACAATAGAATATATATTACGTGAACCGAGGATAGGTCGTTATATACCAGTGGGACTGATAAAATTGGACAGGGCTATTTCCAACTTCGAAAGGAGGTGGTAATCTTCTAACACCACACAACCCGACCACTAGCACTCGCCAACGGCTGTTGAGAACATCCCAAAGGAAGTCTTTCTCATTTGCTCTTCGTCTGGCCCAGGTGTTAGATGTTTGTATGTTGGTCTTCGAAGCCGAGTTGCCTCGTTCGTTGGGGCATTTTTGATTACAAGGACGTCTACCACTTGTGATGTCGCGGTGTCACACATTATTAGAACTTATTAGATTGCTTTAAGACTATTATAGGGCTTCATTGAGTGTAAGTGTTAAAATGTATTTAACATGTTACAGAATTTCAAAATGTCCAAGTGGAAGGTCAAATTCTCCTTCGTTTGGTCCTCAACACACACAATAACTTTAACAACTTTAAAATATTTCAATTAAAGAAGAAAACTTGGTTAAATCCCTAACCGATTTGAAATATCTCAACCAATATGACAAATATAAGCTTATAATAATCTTAATTATTTCATTTATTTAAGGTATTTAACGTTCGACTGATATACTTACTGATTATACCAGCAAACGATTATTTCTTTGAGTGAGAGCGAAACGTACTACCAATTTTGTTAGAAAGATATCTTAACATAATTTCCAGTGTTTTTTTACATGCCACTCGCCTTGGTGGCATAGTTAGTTACTGAGCTATATTCATGTTGAGCTAGACTGCCGATGACGAGAATATTGAGGTTTGAATCTCACTTGAGTAAACTGGGGATGGTTTTCCTAGATTGATTTTCACTTTTCTTCCACGCAAATATGGGTTCACTTCCTCTATATTCCTCTATATTCAAACTTCCCAATTCCTAACTCTTTACTGTAATTAGTACTTAGCGTAAAACCTGAACGTATAAAAAGGCGCGGGGCTATATAATAATAATAATGATGATTTTACATGCCACTATCGACATGGGAATGAAGATGAATTTACTTCCACTCCGAAGAAATTTGTGCTACAGAATTATATCGATCAAGAAAAATCTTTCAACCCCAAATGGTTTTGATTATACGATCATCGAGTCCTGAGAATATCACTTTAGCCCAAGACCACCAAGATAGAACATAATGGGAACAGTTACTAAACAATATTTGAACACGCAGCATAGTGATTAGTGACTCTTTTTTCAACTTAACCATAGATAATGCATGCAGGTGATTAAAAATATATTTTTTAAATTGCTAAAATTACTTTGTGCCTAATTTTAACATCATGAGTTGACGGTTAACTAGCATGAAGCAAATAAATTATAATATACGCTTACTTCTTTTGACATTCAATTTATAACAAAAGGTCTCCAATATCTAGTACTTAATACAATATTTCGTTGAAATTATATATAATTTATAAGTGCATTTTTATACAGATTGTAGATGCACTTTATTATTATTATTATTATTATTATTATTAACACAGCGTCTTACTACTCGTTCGGGATATACGCACTTACGCTAATGTGTAATAGTAGGGTGATTGTGAGATGAAAAGGAAGACCTACAGTTTAGCGTGGGATCCGAACCATGGTGGAGCCTGGCATTCCCCACATTCACAAGTTGTGATTAATACAAGTCTTGTAAGATGTGAAGGAAGGGTTTGGTAATCAGATAAATTTGTCTTGGGAAATAGGATTGAACCCCGAAACCCAGCACTGAAGTCCGACACGTTACCCCTAGACTACCAGGTCACTCGCTAGATGCACTTAACGGATATATTAGAAATCAATTAATTTTTATAAGACAAAATAGGATCCCGTCATCGACTTCTCTACTCATTTAAAAAGTGAACTTAACATAAACAGCTGCTAACTATTGGTGTAACCAGCAAGGACAGTTGGGAAATAATAATTATTTGAAACCGACACTCAATAATTTAATTTTAATAAAATACTATGAAATTGATTTATCGTAAAACTATTTTCCAAAAGAAGAATTTCACAATCATATTTTAAAATGTGACGATTTTTATGCTGATGATAATGTAAATGATATAGATTTATTACAGTAAGAGAATGAACTTTGTTTTATTTTTAAAATTACTATTATTGTGAGTGAAATCTTTAAGGCAATATTTGTTACCACTGATCTGCTTCAAATGACAGCTTCAAGACAATTTGGGTTGTAATTAGAGTTTGGAGTATTAACATTTGTAGGCAAACTGGGATGGTCTAGGCCAGGACACTGTTTTATTAACAATTTTTGTTAGGTTACTTGTATCTATTTACTAGTTACAGCTTCTTTAACCCAACCAAGCTTATGTTAGAATTAATACAGAATAGAGTGTGTTATGGAGAGTAGGATATATTTACCCTAAAGTAATACCGTTTGTTTATCTGACCTTGTAGAAAGGCTACATTCCCTCTGGCGGGAGTAAAATGGACGCAGGTATGTCACAAAGAGGCACGATATTAACACCATCGTCAGTAGGAGATTGATTACAGATAGTCAGTAACTAACCCGTATGAATCAGGGTGTGATCTTTTTATCATAGTGGTAGATTACTAATGGAATAGGGCATATGTGTTTTAAAAAATAAGTGAAATAAAAGTGCTATTAATTATCCAGCTTCGGGAGTAGAAATGAGTATAGTATCTTATATGAAGCTCATTTACATACACATGGAGAGAATAAAAGAAAATATAGAAGGATCACACACATATAAAACTATTACCAATGATCCAAGTGAGTAATCAAACCCCAAATTTCCCTTTGATGGCAACCAAGTCCTATGTTAATCTAAAACCTTGGGACGCTCAGCCATCGTATCAAATAAAAATTTGTTTTTGATGGTCCTGTAATTCCATAAGATTAAATAATTACTAGCATACGCACACCGGAAATAAAGCGTATCTTATATTTTACTTGAAATGAGCATTTTCAAATTTACAAACATACTATTTAAATATTAATGAAAAGTAATAGCTGAAGATCATATAACTTGACATATGAACATATGAAAGTAGATCTAGTAGATTTTGTAACTATCGGAGAAGCCTCTTTCTATTAAAATCTGAATGTAGCTGTTGTATTTTTGTATATACTTGTACTGTTCACAGCTTGTGTATAATCTTTTTGCTTCACAATACCAGCACGTATTTCAAGGGAATCGTATTTAAAACCAAATTTATTCAACGCTTCATGTGAGCGATTGTTGAACTACATTTAGCAACCAGCACTTGTTGAACGCGGTATACAGCTTGATGCAGGCTTGACAGGAGGCGATACAAGAGAGACAAAGGAGGCCGTGGCGCTGATAACGTAAACTAATCCTCTTTAAGATGGCGGCGAGGTATTGTTCTGCAATGAAAAGAAGAATTTTTTTAAGCCCTCCCTTTCTCCATATCAAACCCTTTACACATCCCCGACCTCCTCTTGTCACACAGGGGGAAGACGGACAGACGGGAAAGGGGTTTGGAAGGCCTCCTCTTTGGAAAACAATACGCTATCGCCTTGCGATATCACACTGCCAGCAACAACATTACAACGGAAGAGGAAGGTTTGGGTGAGGAGAGAAGGGGATTTTTCGAGGGGAAAACAGGTTGGATGGTTGCAATTGTTTTTGTTCTTCCCTCCCTGCCCCTCCAAAGTTTGTCCGAGAATCAACAAAACATCATCCCTTCTCTTATTTTGGTTCACCCCGTGTTTTTGTGGACAACTTCGCTTCTCTCTCTCTCTCTTTGTGCTTCTCTTCAAATACGTTTTCTGGAATTTTATGTTTCTTAATACTGTGTATAAATATTTCATGTGGATCTAAATCAATTGGGAGTTAATAGTATTGTAGGAGAAAGATTTAAATAAATCGCGAGTTAAGTTTTAATTCATTTCGGTATCCTTTATTGTCCATACAATCGTAAATACATTTAAAAAATGTATTCTGGACAAAAACTGGAAAAGTCACTGACACATAGAGTGTTTAAATTTGCTCAATATTAGATGTGTTAAGTTTCTTATTTACTACTCTTATTTCTAAACTACAACATTACTAAGAATGATTACTTATTAATACGTCTATTAAATACACAAGTCTTGAGTCCGTCGCACACGTCCATTACAATGTGAAAACACGCACTCTAGTGTTGACACTCTCAGCCCCGTTGCTCGACTGTCTCTTGTCACACCTGTCTGGTTTAGCCCTACACTCGGCCCGTTGGAATGTCCCCCACCCCCTTGCTATGAGGGATGGCCCAAGACTGGTGGCTGTTCAGGGCTGGCTCGAGCATGGTCTCGCTCATTACAGATGTTTAGGACGTATCGCATTAATAGCTTTCCTTATTCCTGAATGCCATAATTAAAAATCCATAAGAATCCCAAATTTAGTGTATTACTATTTACTTATGATATTCTACCAAAAATTATATTATATTATATTAGTTATATTAAATAGTGTAGCTAAGAAATGTGTTGGTAATTATCTTAAAAATTTATTGATTAAAAGTAAAGAATATATATTAATTTATAAAGGGGTTGGCATTTGGTTGATCTTTTAAAATCATATATAGTAGGCCCACATAATATGTAACATATGAATTATTATTAGGTGGTCTGTCTCACGACCGGGTAGTTCCTCTTGTCAATAAACTTAGACCACCAAAGCACCCTGTCGTCTAACACCTCCTTCAGCTCCCATAGTTTTCTTCTCTCCTCTAATCCATCTTATAATTGAATCCTACTCCTTTCTAAGCTCCTTATTATAACAACCTTGTATTCTATGACATCGTGCAGAAGACAATTTCTCCTAAGGATGTGCCTGACTCAGTTTGCTTTGTACCGAAGAATTACATCCAAAATGGTTCTCCCATACACCCAATCTTCTTTGGACTTCTTCATTTGTCACTTTGTTTTTCCACCTGATTTTCTCAAGTCAAGACATGAGAAAAATATAAATATATCCATTTAAATTTCGAATTTTTTTAACAAATTCTAACCAAACTTGGCTGAATTCCAATGTTACAAAAATAAAATTGATCATTATAACATCAGGAGTAACCCAACTGTTAAAATCAATATGATTAGTTCTATAGCTCTGATACTAATCAATATTTTAATTCCATTACAGATCAACAATATGTCAAAACTCAATCAGTGACATAAACAAGCTACCAAAAGTTTTTCCACAATTCCTAAAATAATAAAGGTCAAATCAAACATGTTTTAGATTAAAAGGTTTTTTTTTATACTTGTGATAGGGCTGCATCAAAGATGTTTAGTTATTTTGAGGATTGTACTTTTTTATGGGAGATATCCTGTTACTTTTTGGAAATAACACATCATAGATCTCCTAAAATATATTGTTTGAAACCTACTACAAAATTTGCATTGCTACATAAAAATATCTCACACGTTTTATAAACGTTTTAGGGCTTTTCAGTAAAACTTCCCGTCCTCAGCAGTATAGTTCAACACGACTAGCGCGTTAGCCAACTACGCCACCGAGGCGAGTGTCAAAACTGTTGAGTGGTTACGTGAGCTGTTCTTAGTGATTCAGAAGTAGCGGTATTCTTGTGACGCGTGAAATAATTTTGTTGTTTAGTTTTAGTTTAGTTTTGTACAGACTGTACAGTAGTGTTTTTGTGTTTGTGTGTGTGTGTGTGTATCATGATGTCACTGCCCAATCCACAGTCCTATAAATCATTATTATTTAATTAGAATTTTTGGATTGCTCTATATTTATCCTGGTCCCTTAAAGTTTGAACTATCCAGGTTCCACTGTATATACTATATGAATTTTTTTAAATGATTAAACATGTTTTTTGTTTAACACCACTTCTTTATACCAATTTGTGCTGTACGCATATGTATGCTACAAATTACACTGATGCGTTAAGAGCGAGAAAATCTGAATTTAAAAGAAGTGTACCCACATTTGTGTGGAGAAAAACTATAATACCAGTAATATAGGGGTATAGTAGTTTCAATTAAAATAAACCTTTTAACTTTTAGGGTAAACATAATATGTATGTAAAGTAAACTAAACAAACTATAAACAATAATTTTAAACTAACATTTGACGCAAATCACAGCCGTTTACAAATATTCACGGACACCACCTTAAAATTGATTGGCTTACGAATATGGTAACTAGACGAACCTGTATGGATCAGAGGTTGGACTAAAATTGAAAGAACAAAGGATGTGTGTAGGATCTACATGATATAGTAATTTGATTACTTTTAATGGACTTAATATATATGTTGATAACATATTAATAATTGTAATTGAAACTGTTACATGGTTTTGAATTGCCACCCTTAAATCACCCCTAATTTGAGATGTGATTTTTTTGAATCAATGCTATAATAGCATAATTTTTTAATTTTCACATTATATGTTTTCATTAAATTATGTAAACATTCAAAATGATTATCAATATTGAGTTTATTTCTTAGAATAAAATTAATCTATACCCTGTTAATTTGTTTTGATAAACGTAGGTATGAGCACATTCATTAGCATATTATAACAGAAAGCAATGTATAAAAATTTTACTACAATATTATAATAAACTACTAGAAAAGTCTGCATGTATTTGCTATATATGACACAGATCTTTTTAATTTTTCAATCTACCTGTACCTTTTCTGGTCAGGTTTACTTCTAAACATTCTTTGTCAGATTGAGAAGTCTTGAAAAAACTACTCACACAATTCCTTTCAATTTTCAATAATCTGACTGAATGAATTTAGATCGTATTAAAGGTGAATTGTAAATGTTCTGTCAACGTCTTAGTTATATAGAGGTCCGAATACAATATTTCATTTATTTGATAAAGTTCATAAATCTTCTTTGCCGTACGTATTAGTTGTACTGTACCAGCTGGGAAGGGACATAAATATGATCTGATTTTGACGACCTTGTAATATGTTCTTCTATTGTTGAATGGACACTATCACATTCGTTTTGTGTACATCCTAAGACGAAATACTCATGTGTGATGAGGTTGGTATTCAGAAATTTGATACCTGCATAAACACACGCATCAACCATATATATATTTATGTTTTACTAACACCTACTCCCCCTCCCCTATAACAATTGCCCTAGTAGAAAATTATTAACTTATATCCATTCTAGATTTATATTAGTTTATAAGTCGTGTGCTGTTATAATCATTTGATTCAGAAAGTACACACAATAAACTTAAAATAAATAAATAGATTGAATAAAAATACTTTAAACTTCATTTCATGTCATAAAAAGGGTTTAATATGTCCTAAAACATAAAAATAATCTAATATACAATACAAGATAAACAAATTGTAATGAGTACATCCAAAATCATGTATACATCCTGACAAGCTTTTTTCGTAAATACATAAATCATAGTCAAACCAAAAATAAATATTATGATTAAGACAAGATAAAAAAATAGGCCATATCTGGTTGGATGATATAAATTAAATTAATACGAGAATGATCTTTAAAATATAATTTATTAACTAATAACATAAATAATCTATTTTTTGTTTTAATCTCATGTAATTTATATTTTCAATTTTGATTCGCTTATTCTTGATGAATTTAAAGCCGGATGTTATGATTAATGGTACAGTAATGCCTATAATATCCACACACAACAGAACGCATTGTTTATTATCACACAACATATTTAGATAAACAATTAAACAATTTCATGATCTTGGTATATACATTTTTGGAATAATATAAATGTTCTGCAGTAATTTCTATTTAACTATTACACTAAGACATACATTTTAAATTTTGTTTTCATATATTGATAATTAAATATTAACGTAAGGTTTAAAACGATGAGTTAAGTATTTTTTCTGTCACCTCATTTTGTTTATTTCTAATTTAAATATATAAAAATAATTTAAACTGCCGTAATTATGAGAAATAAATGGTTCCCCATAATCGCACAAATTGGACACATTGTGTACTAGCTCTATGTAGGGACAGGTGACGGATAAGTATGGCAATGGACTTTCGATTTCCTAGTACCCAGTGGCGTGGCGTGGTATGTTGCCAGAGTAAGCAGAGCTAGCCTAAACTGTACCTGTCAATTGTTCTCATAACTTAGTATAACACTCATTGTTTGGGTATCGCCGAACATACATTCCCATGTGAGATTGGTTGAATTGGNAATTGTTCTCATAGCTTAGTATAACACTCATTGTTTGGGTATCGCCGAACATACATTCCCATGTGAGATTGGTTGAATTGGGATTGGGAGAGTGAGGACATATCACATTCTACAGTTTTAACAAGCTCTGCTAACCATTTCAACATTCCAAGGCACGTCACTGTTAATTCCACACAGTCAGAGTCAGTAAATAACAAAGTAACTTAAAAAAACCTATGTCGCCAACCCTTAAGTGAGTTAAATCGACCGAGCGGCCACCACCATTAGTAGTGATAATGCTAACATTCGCGGACAGGGGGTGTCAGGAGGTCAGTACAGCGAAGCCATTAATCTCAGTTTTCTGGACAAGAGTTTAACCATTCCAGACACACTGCTTCAAAGAAAAATTATGGAACTA
Source organism: Timema douglasi (assembly GCA_901482245.1). Taxonomy (NCBI): domain Eukaryota; kingdom Metazoa; phylum Arthropoda; class Insecta; order Phasmatodea; family Timematidae; genus Timema; species Timema douglasi. Next base: position 47,879 of record CABEEJ010005233.1, read on the forward strand.
CCAAAGATCGATTCCAGGACTTTTGGATCTTTAGCCAGTATATCTGACTAGACCACGGGGGCGATCTAACAATGTCTCTAAAATAAATAATAGTTATACAAGGAAACCAAAACAATGTAAGGAAAGGTATATTCTGTTTCCTGGAAACATATGTCCACCATTATGATATTCTGTTTGTGATAGAAGATATCGAGTTGATAGAAGTTACGCGAGAATAATTACCGAGAAGACTGACATAATTACTGAGATTCTGCAAGGTACACACAAGGTTTATATTAAAGATTTAGCACACGTTATTCTCTGAAATAATACATTGTTAATGAGATAAGGATAGTCACAATAAGTTTTTTTAGTTTAAATTATACACGATTGTTATTTACATTAACACTACTAATTTATTATTTTTAAAGTAAAAAAACTATCCCTCTCAACATTATTTATTGATAATCACGTGATTTTCTTGAGGGAATTATATTAGTCGATATAATTCCTCTAAGATTTGTAATTAATGAATTAATTAAATTGGGAATTGACTGTAAGAGGAAATTAACTTACAATTTCAAAGGAAAATGTAAGTATCCGTTGCTAAAACACAAAACTATAAATAATTTACCTAAGAAACAATTTATAGGTAGTCAATACTTATAGTAAAGTGACTATTTAAATATTTATTAAGGTATTTTAGTAATATGGCTCGAGTATATTATGAAACATTAAAAGGTGTCCTGGACAGGGATTATCTTACAGAAAATCTGTCCCTGCTTTAACTGATCAGTTTAAATAATAATAACGACAGGATTTCCGAACATACCTAAAGGAACACATGGAGAAGCATTGTAGAGTTAAAACAAATGAATATGGTTATATCCGTGTCTATTAAAGTAGTATTAAACAAATGTAATAGTTTATAATATGTAATGTTTCTTGTACAGGACAGGAAGTGTCCATGTCGGACTTGAAACAAAGCGGGGCGATGGTGGCACAAGCCTTATCAGGCCCAATCAGAACACCTTTTTATCATCAAAATTTACAAAAAATTCAAATGAAAGGTGATTTGGACAAAATTAATGCATATGACCAATATTTTGAAAAGGGGGTGGGCAATATTTCATTAGCTATGGTACCATTTATTTTTGGGATTAGGCCTAAATTAAACAAAAATACAAAATCCCTCCCTAAACATCCCAGGAAAAAGAGAATCCCAAGAAGAAACATTGTGAAGTGTGAGTATGAAGAACCAATACCCAGAGACGAGTACATTGAGTGGTGGATGGAAAAGAACGAGAGAGAGATGAATACTCCAATGGTAGTATTTCCAAATTACATGTTACCACCTCGAAAATTCTCAACGTATAAAAGCTACCCACTTTATAGAAATGATTTAGAAGAAATTTGTGCAAGTGAGAGGTATTTGGTATTAGAATTCATGAAAACTTTGGAAAAAGAGAAAGAGAGTAGGCCTAAATTTATAGTTGATCGGGAGAAATGTTTGTTTACCAGATTTGAAACTGATGATACCCAAAATTTTGATGAGCGTATTTCTAAAGAAGAATTTATGGAGTGGTGGATGGATACAGGTTGTTTCGAAGTGGGGCCATATTTTGACTGGTTGGAAGAGAGGCAAGAACCTCCTCGGCATCAAAAATTATATATTCGTTTCGTCAGGTGGTTCATTCGTTTCTTAGATTCATAAATCTCGTAACTAAATTACCAATTCGGCAGAAAATTCAAAGCATTTTTAAAAATTAATGTTTGAATACTAAATTTAATATTTATAAAACAAAAAAATTATAGCGTATTTTTCTTTAACCAAATTTAAAGTTAAAGCCAGATTTAACATAACTTACCATATTTGTTTTAAATATTTATATGACATTATTCGAAATTTTTTAAATACTTTCAAAATGATTAACTATGTTTAAATAACTATTTAAGCTCACTTATGAAATTTTACTCTGAAATTATTACACATTTTTAATGCCAAAATTTTGATTTATTAACTTTGTCATTTTACTATTCTGTGAACCAAAATTTTATAATTTGTTAACTTTATTTATGTACTCATTTTTAATAGTAATTTTTTTAAATAATGTGTGAACTTTATCTCCTTGAGCACTTGTGATCTTATCTTCTTTATTAATACGTGACTGTATTAATTTTACCAATTTGTGAAATTATCTCATTATACACAATGTGATCTTAATTCATGTGCTCGTAATAATTATTATACTAATTTGTAAACTGAATTACTTTGTTCATGAGTGATTTTATGTACTTTACTCATGTATTTGTGAGCATAATCATTTTACTCAGGTATTTGTGAGCATAATCATTTTACTTTCTTGTGAGTTTAATCATTTTATTTATTTCTGAGGTTATACACTTTATTAGTTTGAAATCTTTGTCGCCAAATCAAATGTGAATTTTTGTAATATAAACATTTATGGTTGTAAAATATCCGATCTACACATAAAAAATGTTCTACTATTAATTATTTGTAAATAAAGTGTTTTATTTTTATTTTAACCTTTAGTGAAAATATTTTTTAACATAATTGTTATGCATATTATTTTTTAATTCTGTAAAATATTAAATCTATTTCAAAATTTGGAAATACATTTGACTATCTCACTTATAAATTTTGCTAAAATGTGTGATTTACTTTAAATACATTTTTAAATAAATTATATTGAATTTAAAAACTTATGGAAATATTAAATCTATTTATAAATGTTTCCGAAAATTAAAAACAATATCAAACTGAATCAGTTAAACTGTTTCTAATACGAATGCGATAAATCATTAAATATATTTCGAAGTATAATATTTCTAGCATTAATGGGACGCATAACATGTCAAGTATTTGTAGAAAAGTGAAAGTATGGGGCACGGTTCCTACACAGATGTATACAGCAGTTGATTAAATAAGTTTTATGTATTATTTTATATAAAATACACAGGAAGACTTCACTGCCTCAACTCTATAAGAGTTAATTCCTTATTTTAAATATCTGTAAACTCCAGTCCCGTATTTAGGAATATTTGTAATGAATTATGATAACAGTCTTACATATCTATCCACTAACTTATAAAAGTATATTTACCCTAACACTTGCATGTAAATACTACTGTGTGACAGTAAAACTCACAATTGATTGTTATGTTGGTAAAAACTATGTGGCATTAGGAGGGAGGGACGTAATATTCTAGTTTTCTTGTTGCCGATGAACTCAAGATCCCGTATCCCCACAAAAACTACCCGTAATTTAATTAGTTATCACATCTTGAACCAGGCATCGCATAACTAGGCAGGAACCATGAACTATTCATTAAAAACATTAATTAAAATAGCACCATTTTACCAAAAGTTTAAGTAATTGGTGCGGTGCACTTTCTCTTTTATCTTTCAATAGAAGGCATTTACTAAAAACTCGTAAGATTTGTGAAACTTATCATTTTAAGCACTGCGTTTTACTACCTGTTTAGTTTACAGGTCTATGTACTAATGCACCAACATTTTAAGGAAGGGAAAGTAGAAAATAGTTCTGAAAAAAAAAATCTCCCTCAATGCACCCAACTGGGATCAAAACCCGATCTCCCCATCTTCGGTAATCTAATCTAATCTAAAAATATATTGCCACGTTAGACTACGCAACCATTGAAGCGGGTTGTGAATTTTATTAATATACATTTTGGTCAATACTCTCTAGCAAAGAAAATAAAATGAAATAGTATACCTTGTTACAGAAACATTGAGAAAAGATAAATATCTCTGTACACCAAAGAGCACAACATACAATTTAATATTCCAATTTAATCCATAAATAAATAGTTTGACACAATCGGACAAGTTTTCTCATATATGTGTATTAAAGCTTCCAAATATTTTGTTTTCAAAAATTTGTTTTAGTAAACTACCATTAAATAAGTTTTACTCCGAAAAACAAACACATCAACATGTTTATCAAAATAACAATTCTATAATATAACTAAAACCAGTTGTTCATATATATTTAGAAAATTCAAATATTCAAAAATGTACTATTAATAAACCATCATAAAATTATTTGTTAATTTAAAAAAATATATTTTTTCTTATATATAATGAAAAACATCTCACAGATTCATACTTTTAATTAAATCTTAAATGTCAATTTTTAAAATATTCAAATTTTCTATAATTTGTTGTAAATAAAAAAACCTTAAATTTATTTATTTTAGATAAACAAATGTGCATATTAATGATGTGTTAAATAATCTCCAGATACCAATTTTGAACCAGATTGCTAAATGTATTTATTAAGTATTCAAATTCAAAAATATTCATTAGTAAACCAATTTCGTTCCCCAAACAAGTACTGAGCTTTATTTGTCATGTTCATGTCAAACACTCCTATGATATACATTTCAAGAAAAATCGTTAGGCATTTCCAAAATAGTTCAAATTTTTGAATACTCCCAAATCAAAGTATACAGGGTTAATCCTTTATGTCAAACACTCCCACGATATCCCATTTGGAAGAAAATCAATTTTAAAAATATTTCATTTTCTTGAAAAATCATTCATCGGTTAGCTACTCATAAATAAATTTTACCAAAATTAAATATAAAGTGTTAATCATACTAATATTATAAAGAGGAAAGGTTTGATTTTTTGTTTGTTTGTTTGTTTGTAATGAATAGGCTCCGAAACTACTG